>BGPT01000961.1:149463-171920 GCA_003297045.1 Symbiodinium sp. clade C Y103 | reverse complement strand
ACATACATACATACATACATACATACATACATACATACATACATACATACATACATACATACATACATACATACATACATACATATACACACACACATACATACATACATACATACATACATACATACATACATACATACATACATATATATAACATGTTCTCCAAGCAGGAGTGAGGCTTCAACCAGCCGCAGGTGCAGGGCTTTCAGATCCCCGTCGATCAGCTGATCCAGACCAAGGACGCCGATCCAGCGGACTGTGCCACGAGGAAACCAGAACAGTTAGCCTCTGATTATTTAATGGTAATATATTATAATATATTGGGAAATATAAATGGTAATGATAATAATTGTAATATTTAACAATAACTGGACAATGATAAGAATAGATTACCCTCTGATTATCTAACATAGCCATGGAAAATGACGAATTTTGGATGAGTTTCCCAGCTTGAAACATCCATTTATGGGGGGATTTTCCATGGCTATGTTAAATAGCCAGGTGGTAGACCCTGATAATTGCTATTTTTTAGAGGAAACTAATCTTCCAATCCCGATTAATGCCAGGGTCTATGTTAATTTACCAGAGGGTAGCAGTTAGACAAATTCCTGTAGTAAATTGTGATATAATATTCCCTCTTGAAATGGGTTTGACGAGTTAAACTCTGCGTCTTTCGAAAGGGGTTGCTCCGTTCATCGGAGTTGGTGTTTTTGTCTAACAATCAACCCGTGACCGAGGTTTGGAAAAGGTGGTCTTTTTTGAATAATATGGGGGATTCTCGGGATGATACATGTTTTTTTCCCCCAAAAAAACGCAGCGTTATTTGAGGCGGCAAAATGGAATAAAAACCCATGGCGATTTGGTGGTGCCCTGTTTTCGGAAGAGCGACAAATGGATTCAGCTGTTTTCAACAACAAGATGAGGGATTTAACCAACGGAATTTTGGATGCAACCAACTATATAAACACAGAAATTGGCAATTTTTAGATTTCCAGGAGGCCCTTCCCCTCTAGTTGCTGAAAAAAGAGGATTGCTAGAAGGGTAAAGAGCCATTGAACACCAAAATGGCACAAACATGACTGAGGACCCTTTTATGAAGACCCCAGAAGGACGAATCCTGGTCACCAGGGATGGAAGAATTCACAATTCCAAAGATGGACCTGGTGGAGTTACCGGGGTTTTCAGGACCCGCGAACAGCATATCTCTTGCTCTTCGCTGCCGGCCTGGTTGGTTGTCATCACTTCTATTTGGATCGTTTGCTGCATGGCTGCCTTGCAGCTACTCGGCTGCTGACGCTTAGTATTTCAAAGCGCGTCACGCGTCTTTTTTTCCACTGTGAAGAACATGCAGAAGTCGACTTGAAATCAATGCACTTTGCGTCGCATGAAGTGTCGCCAAGTAGGAAGCGACTTTGCACAGATCCAATCTTTCGACATTTTCTTCATGTACTAAACCATGGTCAAAGCAGCAACAAAGCCTACCCCATTGACCTCTTGAACCTTTTGGGTGTTTAAAAACCTTTACCCCAAACAGGGATTTATTTACCATCAGAACTTCATGCCCTGAACGGTGGTTTTGATACACTTCTCAAACAAGTGGAGAAAAACACCAGAGTTTGTACTGGCTACTGCTAGTTATGTCAATGGAACTGCCAAGAACGTGATGCCAATCTCAACCCGACTGGGCCAAGGCTATCACTGGGAAGCTTGGCTGACACCACGTGTGGGCCGGTTGGTATCCCGGTTGGTATCTCAAGAAATGACCAGTGACTACTGTAGGTTGCGGGTGCCAAACCAAGGTCTCCATTATCAATGGATTGGTTAATGGGAAAATTTACAGGAAACCATGGAATTTCCCATCAAATATAGGGGTTTCCTGTAAATTTTCCGTTAAACCAATCCAGTGATATTATCTATATGTATCTATGGTATCCTGGATGGCAGTTTCAAACCACAGTTTGATTTTCGATCCCACCCTCTGAGATGCTGGTCCCAAAGTGACAATGATGGGACGGGGTGGAACCACCAAGCGGATACGGATTCATTCCTTGCTCTTGCGGAAATCATTTATCAATGAGTACTTTCCTGGTATGAAGTTGCCAAAAATAAGGTCAGGACAGGCAGAAATGGGGAGGTTACCCATCAACAAGAACGGGTTTTAACCAGAAAAACATGGGAAAATGCCCGCTGCTAAATGAAGAAAGCGAAATGGAAACCCCACCACTTGTAGACCCTTGTAGATCATTCTCCTTAGACACCCCTAAATTTTTGTCCAGTTCGTTTTGTTACCACAGGGTACTGTATTACTTCTGCCTGTGCGCCGCTCGCAGCGAACGGATCACACAAGGAACTTTCTGGGTGTTGGCTGGCTGTTGGACCTCTTCTGCATTCCGCAGGAGATCCCAGCAGCAAATTCGGCAGACAAAGTAGGGATGGACCCACATTCTATGGCAATTTCAGAGGGGAAATTTTGAGAAGCTATGGCAAAAATTGGGGCAAACCTAAGTTTTAGGCAACTGGATTTTTTTTGGAGCTTGGTCTGAGGTGGTAGTTCTACTTGATTGGAAGCTGGGAACTTTGAACCCGACAACTCAACAGGATCCACTTCCCCACACCACTGGGATGATCCGATGGGAGGTACTACACCAGCAGTTTCAACCGGACAGCGGCTCCGGGGGCCCCAAGAGACCGAAGTTGCGGCAGGCCTGGAGTGGTTACCACTCGGAAGACAGCTGTGGCTGAAGAGTTTTCAACAGTTGATTTCGAACTCGCCAGGCTGACCTGTTATTTGCCCTTGGTGGTCTGTGTTGCAGTCTGCACCCTTTTTACCGTTGTGCTGGGCGTGCGGCCTCCAAGTTGTGTGGGAAAACAACTGGTTCTTATCACATTCAGCGGCTATAGCTGGATCTGGATGTTCACAGCGCCAAACACTTGTATTTGCTCTTCAAATCAGTTCTTTGTGAGCAATGAAACATAGTGAAACATAGTGAAACATAGTGAAACCTTCTGAAATTCATGACTTTGGATGCAAATCTGAAGCTCTGGCCCCAACATTGACCGGCAGCCTTCGCCTAGGAAAGCTTATGCGAAACCCAATCTATCAACATCTGTCATCTTATGACCCAATGATTGCTATTACAACCCCCAATATACGCATGTGTATATATATAATATATGTATATATTATGCATATATACATATATACATACACACATAATATGATTATAACTGTATGTTGTCATTGTTGCGTAGCCGCGTAGCCATTGTAACAACCGTGCGTTCTTCCTGTTCATATCAATTAGCCCGATCACATGGGACATCCCTTGGGCCCATATGCTTCGTTTCGGCCGAGTTGCCATCTGTGGTGCATAGCACTGGATTGATGGACCTCGAACAACGCATGGCAGGACCGTCATCTTTGGGTGGGCTTGAAGCTGTGCAATCCGGCTGAGCAAAGAAACAGAATTTTGGCAATGACCGGGATGTATCGAACAAAAAATGGGCATATATTCACCACGCCAAAAGTGTATGCCATACTTAGTTGACAGTTGGTGGTTGATGAAAGAATCATGGGCATGGGGACTCCTGGGATTGATGCTGGGAATTCCATCAACCCTCCAGAGATTGGACAATTACCCAACTATCCCCTTTTTTGTCGTTTTTTTGGGTGGTGTTTTTGAACCATCCCCGATTTTTATGGTATTGGGCAGATCCCACATCCATTTTATGATTTTCAACGGAGGAGTTTCATATTGAGCAAGGGGGATTTCGCATTCGCATGTTTGATGACTGGAGGGCATCTCAAACTATTCGGCTTGCAATGATTCGGGTGCCAGCAGCAATGGATATTTTGACAAGCTGCAGAAGAAATATGGACTGGACCAGGCAACTGGTTGACGAATTGGACACTTCTCGGCTGCGATATGTTTTCTCACCGTCACGAAATCAGAACCCAAGAGATTGAAGAATCTTATTCTAATATGTTGTTTTCTGTTCAACTCTTTTCACTTCAGTTCTTCATCAAGGTCTTTTTTTTCTAGTTCAAAGAAAACTGTGAAATGGTCTGCCATTGCAGGGCCAACAGTATCTCTCTGACATCCCACGCACCATCCCTCTTTTGTGTTGAACATATCTGAAAGATCACAGAACATCTTGAAAGTCGAAGGGGTGAACAGGTTGAAGGTTTGGTTGGATTGCATACCCTGGTTCAAAACTTCAACATCCTTCACTTCCCCATCTATGGCTACAGATTTGCGGAAAATCCCCAATTTCTGACCAAACAGCCGTTTGCCTCAGGGACCGGTGGCAACCCTTACGACCCTTGGCAAATAAAGTCCTTTCAAACCTTGGAACGCTAAGAACCCAGAGTTTGGAACATCGTCTTTTCCCCATGAACCCCCCAAAATGGGGTAACCATGGGTAAACTATGGTTGCATCAAATCATTAAAGCATCCCAATTTTCTGCTTATTTTTGTTCATCATCAACCCCCAACATTTGCACCCCCAATGGTTACCATGGTTGATCATCATCGTCCCCATGAAGCTGGCTTTTTCGGGGTCTCCCATCTTGAAAAAAAATCGAAACAAAACAAGTCCTCTAATGGGGTTATCCAGAAAAGGTGCCATGTTCAAAAGTTCTCTCATATTGGGGGATGGCCGTTCATCTCAAATTTATATACTCGTTATATGGAATCCCACGAGGGGATGGATGACCATACATCCCTTGTTTTGACCATGTACATGTATTGATGGATAGTTATAAATAGTGACAATGTATCCACATTTATATGGCATGAAATCCCCATTCTTAATGATTAAATCATGCTACCATCTGGTAAACTAACATAGCTATGGAAAATCACACATTTGAATCACTAGATCATCTGCAAAAAAAACAATCTAGACCATAGCTTCTTATATGTTCACTGGAGAGTAAATCCGCTTTTAACATCATTAAATCCCATTAAGTCACCATTAATCACCATAGATCACCACAAATCACCGTTACATCCCCAATTTTTCCCTCACATCGATGGCTGAAACACACCACGAAGCCAGAGTTCGAGGTGATCTTGGAGATCGACCGTGAAGCCAACCCAGAAGAGATTCAAAAGGAGCGGTTGCGCAATGGACCGTTCAAAATGGTGGATGGGCATATAACCAATAGTGATTTAATGGTGATTTCATGGTGATTATGGTGCTTTTTTTTTTTTATAGTAATGAATAGTGATTTAATGGGGTTTGACGGGATTTAATGATGTTAAAACGGATTTATTCTCGAGTAAACATACAAAAAGCTATGGTATAGATGGCCCTTTATAGATGATTTACCCATTGAAATGGGTGATTTTCCAAAGCTAAATATGTTACTTTACCAGAGGGCAGAACCATGGTCATCATGGGTAGTAAGTGGATGATCAGGTCGAAGCCATTTACCAAGCAGGATGCCAAGTTGAGGCTCCACCAGTGGTTGGTTCAGCGAAATCTCCTGTGCTTCACAAGCAACAGGTAAATGATGAAACATGTATAAACATGGATAACCATAGTATGTCCATATATTCAGCTTTACAGTTTTAATCTACCGTGGTGTGATCCTATTTGATGTATATATGTACAGGATATGGTATATCGTATACACATATTCGCACAATACCTATATACAGTTCAAAACATACAGTACACACACACATATATATATATATGTATATACCCTCTGGGTATTCAAAATTGCTATGGTAAAGATGGCCTATTATGGACAACACAGATAATGATTTCCCAGTTCGCTACGTTAAGTTACCAGAGGGTAATCCTAATTGGGATGATTTTCTTACAGCCCCTCAATGGTCGATACTTGGGGGATGGGTATGGGATAACTACTATACATGTTCCCAATATAATGACATATATTGTACATATATATATATATATATGTGATAGATCATATACTATACATAGATTGTATATATATATATACATACATATTTATAAATATATATTCGTTGTACATACATTGTATATACATATGTATATATATAGATACGTATACATATATTATATGTCATATGAAGGTAGTTGTGTATAGTACATATATATATATATACATACACAAAATATCTGCAGAGTATATCCCAAACCCGTCCTTCAACACGCTTGAAATGAAGGCCTATGATGCCCAGCTTCGAGAGGTGGAGAGCTCACAGGACTGGTGAGTTGATGGTGATACCCTCTGGTGAACGTTTACAGTTTGCGACATAGAAAATGGCCATTGAAATGTCGTGGATTTTCCCATAAAAAATGATGATTTTCCATAGTTATGTAAACGTTTACCAGAAATTATCACCAAATAGATGGGGATTCAAGCAGCAACAGGGGAACATGGAGCTTTCAGCAAAATGGGGAGGTTGCAACGCAACGAAGCACGGATTTGATCAACGAAGCAAGGGGTTCCCAAGAAACATGGGGACTCCTGGAGACTCCTCACATAGATATGATAAATGGGTATAAATACTTGGTAATATTAGAGAGTTTTCACATGTTTTTACGGTAATCATCTAGCGTACAAGCTTACAATCAGCAAATATGTTTCGTTTAAAGAAAACACAAATGATGATGATATTGGGTAATATGTACCTAAAACATGAATATGTTTAATCAACAAACATAGGAATGTACGGGAATACTAGCCGATAATTCTGGGGGAGTTTGGATCATTTTGGGTTTGGCAACTCCAATCAATACACTTTGAAGGCATTCTACATTTGTTGAATCCATGTTTTTATTTTCCTGATGTGGTAAGTACAATGCCAAGATAAACATAATGATTGAACTTTCAAACAATTGGAGTGTGTGTGAATATTTACCACATTGCAGTTTTAGGATTTTGTGATCTTCAAACAGATTTGGCTTGGAAAGGGACCCCATGACTTGAATGAACTGCAGATGATCTTCTGCTTTGACTGGGTGTTTTTCTTGTATCACACCAGGTTCCCATACTTGAGGCATGGTGTTAACATGTGTTAACAGTTTTTCGCTTTCTTCTTGAATTCAGTGAGCATGCACAACTGAAATGTTTGAAGCGTGCAAGTAGAGAAGGACATGCCCTCTGAAAGAAAAAACAAACTGCCTGGTTTTCCGTGCCTCATAGAAGGGAGGTTCATTCGAGATGTATGCTCACTAAAAGGCAGGGTTCGGGCTGGAAGGCCCGTAAGGCTGTGATTTTGATCTATTTTTTAGCCGTCGCCCCAGATTCGGGGTCGGCTTATAGGATTTCAGGGACCTTGGCATTTCAGGATTGCAGGGCTGAGAAGAACAGCAAAGCGTGCAAGAGGAAGAAGAAAGACTTGAAGAAGGACCCCTTGTCGTGGTCATGGTGCTTATTGGACATCCCCCTATTGCTGGACACTTTTGCTTCGGTGCTTGAAGACTCCTTCGAAATGTGGCAGATTCACATTGGGATGGATCACTATGATTTTCCGTTTGATTTTCGATTTGAATGACAGGGATATTCGGGTTTGTTTGACAATAGAGTAGCCAAGAATCCCTAAGCCGGTCTATCATCATTTTCCTCAACCGAATTGCCACCATTTTTTCAGTATCCCTCCATTTCTGGACAAGCCGCATCCATTTTCATAGGTAAAATCCATATTGTTGATGGTTAAATTCCAATAACATGGTAACTTGATCCCACATTGTCCATGGCTGTACCAGCAACAAGGCCTTGGACTTTGCTATGAAGAAACAGGGCAAAAGCACCACGGGCACTACGGGCGCAGGCACTTCGAGAGCAACTCAGCAGATTCAACGATCCAATTTGGGGATCCAATCACTTGACCCATGCACAGATGAATGAGGGCTTTGCAGGCAAATTTGCTGGCTTTACCAACAATACCCAACAATAAACTAACAAAAATGGGATTGGTTAAACAGACAATTTATATGGCAATCATGGTTTCCACCAATAGGGGTTTGCGTGATACCATGATGATTGATCGCAATTTTTGTGCAATTTTTGTGTGCCTATTCGCAGACAAAGTCATGTTGGGTTTTCCCGCAATTTTTCAAACAACCCAATTCTGGGATTAAACACATGAATATTTCCTGGACACCCCAATTCCCGTTACAACCATTTCTTATGTAAGTAACCTGAGCCCGGTTTCCTTCGTGTGCTCTGAACGAATGCGGCATGAGTGGAGAAAGGTTAGTGGAGAAACATTGTTTGCAGATGGTTGAACAACAAAATAGAGGTTCAGATCTCTCAAGAGAGACAATTCTGTGCTACAATGGAAACAAACATCAAATGGTTTCTGCCAGATCGACAAGTTCTAGAGACTCCCCAGATAGCGGTTCAAAAGCCACCTGATGTTGGGATTTCCGGCATTGCCAGAGACTTGGATGATGGTTTCATATAATGAAGGTTTCCTAAAATAGGGGTACCTCCAAATCATCCATTTATAGATGGGATTTTCCATAACAAAAACCATCCATTTTGGGGTACCCCCATGGCTTAGGAAACCCCCAGGGTCACGGTCTCCTCACTTTGGCACATTGGCGCCTTGAAATCACCAAGGACTCCGCCAAGGAGCGGCGAGCCAAACGTCGCGCCAAGTCAAAGGATGAGGACTCCATAGATCAGTGGTTTGATCAACGAAGGCCTGAGCCGACAGGGTTGACGCGCCGATACGTGATGGTTATACCAGCGAAAAAAAATGGGACACCATCAGAAAAATTCGATCAATTTTAACCAGGAGAAATGGGGATATCAGAATTGATGATTACAAATGGCTATGAATCCTGAAAAACTTGGGATTTGAGACAACCCGCAGGTTTGTAGTAGGGTTTCACTAGCTGGTTTAATTTGGATGATTATATTCCACAAGTCGCGTTTCCTGAGTGAAGTGAAGATGAAAACGACAGAATGTCTACAACAAGATTCTAGATTTCTGTCAACCGTATCGATGTTCAAGCTGGTCACAAAAATGATGTGTGTGCGTGTAAGTGTACGTGTAAGTGCAAGTGCAAGTGCATACTTGCACATCATAATTTTTACCAGCATCATCCTCGATGATATCCTAACCATCCGCACATGCACCGCAGGGAGGAGTGGGATGCTTTCTTTGAAGAGGTGAGAGAAGGTCTTTTGGCGATACGCTGAGGTACCCAGAGTAGTTGAACATAAGTGGAACATCTTGAGAGAAAAAGAAAACTCTCATGGGGATGGGTCAAAACCTATGAATTTATCCATTTTAATGGGATGAACATCCATTTACCAGCTATTTTGATGTCATAGCCGTAGCCTCATCATTTTCCAATGCTTTTGATTGTTGAAATTCGAGGTGCTGAAATTCCACTGACTTAGAGTCTACTCATTTCCAAGTTTTGGGCATTGCGGGCAAGCTGCTATCGGCAACGCATTTCCACAGTGTTGCCAGCGAGTGAACGTAGCCGACCCCTGGATCATGGTACACAGATATACTCATGTATATGTATATACCCATACATATGCACCCATATACATATGTATATATATATATACTGTATATATGTATACCCATATGTATATACATATACTGTAATACTGGTTGTCATATCCCCATCTTTGTGGTTTGAGTCCCATCATGATAATCCCAGCCTAGGCACTGCGGGCATCTTCAAGCGCGACCAGCGCGACAAGGCCGCCAGTGAAGAGTTGTGACCTGAAAAACGGCAGATGGCGGCTCCAGATGACCGGCGATTGGCCCAACATGGGGATGTTCGATGGGAACATGATGTACCCCTTAGAAATGATGATTTTCCATAGTTGGGTGAAATTACCAGGTGGAATACCCTCCGGTAATCGAACATGGCTGGAAAATCCACCATTTAGTTCGATGATTTTCCCAACTATATTATAAACCTCCATTTGGTTTGGGGAGTTTCCAGCCAGCCATGTTTGATGACACCAGAGAGTAACACCTACAGTTGGGAGGTGCAGGTCCACGTGCTGCTCCAGTCCGTGCCGCAATGCTTTTGGTTCGGTTTTCTGAGCCGGTCTTATTATGTACAGGCTGTGCTTGCGGTTTGACTTGGGTGCACTTCTTTACTGTATATGCACACTTATTTTTCATACATAAGTGGATCTGACATTGCTGTTTGATCAAATGGTTTCATTTTGTGGTCAACTTCATTTGCGACCAAATTGCATCGTCACCTCAGCTTTGGCAACTTCGTGCTATCAGGATTATGTGGAGAGGAATTCCGATGATGGGGGAATTTTAACATCAATGAAAGGGATTTACATGGATTTACCAATCAACAATAGATATGAGTTTGTCATGCTTTGTCCAAAAATTGCGGATGCCCGCCATATCTCATGGCCATCACACAATACGGAAAAATGTTTTTGAAAAGCATGGGCCGTGCTGGGGCATGGTATGGGGTACCCGATTTTCAGACAAACCCCAATCTAGGCTTCGTGCTACATGTAAATGCCAGTTGGTAAGTGGATAATATTGCTGAGATATGACAATGGAAATAGAACCAGTAAAGTTTATATGGAGGTTTCCTAAAATAGGGGTACCCCCAAATCATCCATTGATAGATCGGAATTTCCCTTATAAACCGTCCATTTTTGGGTACCCCCATGGCTTAGGAAACCCCCCATCTGCACCTCGGATGCATATCCAAACATGGTTATTTTTCGGCAATTTCATGTTGAGACGTGCTCTTGAGCAAGAAACGGGTTTGTCTGAAAATCGGAGACTCCAATTTATGATCATTTCTCCCCTTCCAAAATGGTGATCAAGAATCAAATTCACAGAGACTTCATTTTTGGACAGAAAAACACATGGTGTCCTTTGCTCCTTTGGCCTTCGTGGAATGCGGCCGCCATTGCTGTTTTGTCAACTGGTGAGTCGCCTTGGCCCAGGACCGGGGTTGAAGGAGGTAACGGGCTCCACAGTTGTTGGTGGCTCCCCTTGGAAAGGTCATTGGAGAGCAACAATGTTCAACATGTGTCCATATTTTTCCAATGTTCTTCTCATTTTGTCAATCTTTGTATCCTGAACAAATCGCACGACATATGGAGCAAAGCGCGATCTCATGGGCATGATGCGTGTGGCATATTTTCCTCAAATTGTGAGAGCAGTCGATTCTGTGGGCATGGCCTCGTTGTTTTGGTGCGTTTTCTGCACTGTGGTGAGTAGATCCACTGCAGATTCCTTGTTACAGACCTGGCGTCGGAACCATGGTGATGCTGATGCTGGGCATGTCATGGAAGGAAAGCATCAGGTGTTGATCCCCAAACCCTTGAAACACAGCTCGGGCCACGGCGGTCACGGCCACGGCGATGCCCTTCACCTGACCCCTTGGAAACTGGAACTGCTGAAGAAAGCGGCGAAATCTGCGGGTCAGGAGACATGGAGAATTGTGGACGCCCAACTCCTGTCCCGCCTCTCCTTGCCAGCTTCGCCACGTTTGAACGGCGAAGCTGAGGAGTTCAAGGTGGAGTTTTTACATCAAATTGAAGCACCAGGGGTAGAGCATCTACGTGAGCGTCGTGAGAACTATGTCTTGAATGTCACAAAGTACCTTGGTTTTGATTCAAGAGCGCAGTGTGTGTTCATCTACATACGTGTGTGCATGCATGCATATCTATATATCTATCTATCTGTATATATATATATATATATAATTATAAATTACATATATATATATAGTTGTACATAGTGTACATATATCATTATATATATATATGTACAGTATACACATAGACATTTGGATCGTACTTGTACAGAAAATATACGTAAGTATGTACGTCCGTACGTACACTGGTATGTGTACGCATGATCACAAACACACACACACATAAATAAATGAATGAATAAACATATAAATAAATAGATCGATAAATAGATAAATCAACAAATAAGTATATATATATATGTATGTATATACATATGTACACATATTCATATCGATATCCGTAGAGATACATGCGCATACACATTTATTTCGATCTTTGGATTCGACTATTTTGACAAATAAATGATGTGTTCTAAGCTGAGGTGATCGTGCTTCAAACTCCAGGCCTTGGACAGATAAACCCCCCTATTGTTGGTTGGTTACTCTCTGGTTTTTCAGCATAGCTAAGGTTTTTCGATGGCCCGTTTATGACAACAAATGACGATTTACGTCTTAAACACAGGGATTTTCCCTAGCTACGCTGAATTGCCAGATGGTAAATCCCATATTTTGGGAATTTTTGCATAGCGCCTACGCTAGGTCTGGCATTCTGGTTGCAGCTCCAAGCTCTTGGGCGCTTGCCAACGCCATGGCGACTCTCTATCAACTGCTGTCGATTCGTGTGCCACAGATGAAATGTTTGACATGATTTGAAGGAAATCATTCGGTAAGCGAATCTTATAGAGTTTTGTATAGATCCGCTTTCTGTATCTTTTCTTAAACGTATTTTCCTTAGACATTTCAGCTCTGTGAGTTGATTGATAGGGAATATGTCCTGGACACCATGGTTAAACATCCAACAGAAAGACATTTTCTGGTGATTTTCCCCTTTAATCCATTTCAATCCTACAAGTTGAAGGTTTTTTGACATCTTTTGACAGTTTCTTTCGCCGATCTTTCAACAGAATGCAGGTCTCTAATGGCATTTCCATTCCTGGCTGCCCACATTACATCGAGGATGAACCCAGCTTTGTTCATCGTGGGGTTCTGCTCGATGTTTCAAGGCAGTGGTATTCCATTCCTTGGACCCTGCCCTTTCGCTTCAGCAGCTTTTGTTTTTAGTTTTTGCAGGAGATGCCCGGTTTGGGAATGAATGATGTATATGCATACATATACATAGATGAATAGAAAACGGTTTTCCATGCTTTTTCTATGATCACCGTTTGCGGACGCCCCACCAATGGCTTTGTGATGCCACAGCCCAAGGATCAAAATGTTGGTTGCAGCACTTGCGGAATTCAAAATCAATGTCTTGCACTTGCACCTGACAGATACTGCGTCATGGCCGCTTGAGATTGAAGGCTACCCTGAAATTGCGCAGAAGCTGAGCTACCGCGATATCAACGGTAAGGCTCTGACATACTCACGTGGTGACATCCGGGAATTGGTAGAGTTTCCAAGCTACAGCATTTATGTGCAATTTCTTTTCTTGTGATCTTACAAACCTTCTGGTAGTCAAACATGGGAATGGGAAATCAGAATCCTTAAGGGGAAAATCAACGATTCATGGATATTCGCGCATATACATGTTCTTTTTGATTTCCAGATTAGATTGCCATAGTCTATACCGGTCTATACATTGCTTGGTGCACTTTGAATGTCCACCAAGTTGCATCATTTCTCCAGGTTTGCACGCCTGCGTGGCGTCTCTATCCTGCCAGAGATTGATGGTCCCATGCATGCGCCGGCGCTGGCAGCTGCTTTGAATCTCACAGTGGCGGCTACGGTGAAGTTCTCGTTGCCAAAGTTCGCATATGAACCGCCGCCCGGCACTTGGAACATCTCCAGCTCAAATACCTTGGCCTTCGTCCGAACAGCTCTGAAACAGGTCCGATGTGGTCCTAGGGTCACCGGTTCGCTTTTATGGGTTTCAAGGCCCCAAGACCCATCGCCCCACGGCCATTGCAGTGGCTATGAGTCAAAACTCGGTAAATGGATGTGAAAATTCCCCTATCATTCTCCCCAAATATTGGAAATCATAGGGTTTTAACCTTTTTAAGCCATCTCCATCTCCAACCTCTGTCAGGTTGAAGAGGATTTCACCACCGCACCCTTCCTTCACGTGGGCGGCGATGAGCCCACAGCGGCATCGCTTTGTGTGTTGCTGGAGCAGCCTCTGCGTCAGCAATGCTGGGACCAGTGTAGCTCCACCTCAGCACACGGCTGTGCTGCGGTGCCAAAGAAGCCCAGAGGGAGCAACGTCACCTGGTGGTTCCCGGAGTATCTCAACCAGAAAGTGCAGGAGTACTTTGATCCCAGGTCGAATTATGGATCTCACAACATGGTGGTTTCCAATCCATGGGGGTAATAGCTGGATGGTTGATGATGGGAAATCCTGGTGATTTGGGGGTACCCCCATTTCAGGACACCTCACAACATCTCACAAAGCTGTGAGGGAAGCCAGCCCCCCAAATGGCAACTACTTCGTGGATCAACCCACTTAATAAGTGGTTAGTGTTTGTGGGGTTACACCCCAAATTATAAATAGGATAGTCTAGATACTTAGGGGACTTCGTAATTTGGCATATTGACACTTACACAGTATATATATATATATTATAATATTATATACTACAAATATATATATATATATATATATATATATGTACTCCAAGTATTTCCCAAAGAAGTCTAATAATGTGAGTTTGGAAGTGCTTTCAACTCCTTTGAGCCTTGATCCCAAGGATGGCGTGATTCCGTCTCCTGCGAAGATTCCCAGGGCGGCTTGGTCAGGAGCTGTAACAGATATGGCCGTGCAACTGCCACCCACCAAGTTGAAACAAAAATCAGTGCTTCAGCTCTGGACGTTTCCCTCATCGGATTCAACCTCACCAGCGCTTTCAGAAGAGACGCAGCTGCAAATGAAGTGAGTGCTGTGCACATCAATTGAGAAAACACATTCACACGAAAGTGAAGCATTTGAAATGGTTTGGGATTATGAAAGCCATGATTGCTGCAGATACATATTGAGTCAATGGTTTTATCCTCACTACGGAAGGATCAGGGAGTGCTGTGATAGTACTTCTTGTCAGAGATGGTAGTGGCGAATCATCAAAAACGATGTCTTGGAAGGCCAAGCAATTGGTAGACGATCAATGAACAGCAAAGAACTAGACGATCAATAGATAGACAACAGGTTTGCAGATGTTTGCAGCGTAGCAACTGCAAGGCAAAATATCCCCATCACACTACAGATGTCTTTTTGTCAATTGGTCCAGCTCATTTCACTGAGGAGGATTGCAACAAGTATGATCTGATACAAAGTGCTGCAACATACCCACAGGACAGCTCCAACTATGGTTGGCTATACATGGATTGTGGATCAGGAGCCAATTGGATTTCCATGGGTCCTGACTATTGGTGCGCTCGTGCTTCGTGGGCAGCACTATATTCGCTCAACTCCACTCAAGGATATGGTGCTGCACTGAAGACGCGTCGCTGTCAGAAAGCTTTCCTCGGAGCGGAGATGGCACTTTGGTCTGCCGGCCTTACAGATAGTGCAGCTTTCAAATTGTATGACACGAGAAAGTGCGGTTGATCATACCTCTTAGACTTGGGTCACGGTATAGAATTCGAGATTCATATCAGGGCTGCGGCCCGTTATAGGTACACATGATAGCCACTTTTGGGGGACAATTTGTCAAAACTTGCCTCTATATTTGCTGAAAATTTACCAATTTATCCTCCAATATGATCCAATATGGTTGAATTATTGCTGAATACCCTCCAGTAATCAAACGTGGCAATGGAAACTCCACCATTTAGTTCGGTAATTTTCCTATTCAAACCTCCAATTTATAGAGGGTTTTCCATTGCCATGTTTGATTAGCAGAGGGTATACCCAATTTATCCAACATTTTACCCGGGGATGTTGGGAACACCCCTGAAGCTATGATCGGCAAGCCGTCTAGGTCGGAGATCGGAGGGATGGGTTACTTGGCAGCATAGCAGATTTGGTGGTTGAAACTACCAACCAAATTATGTATATAATGTTTGATATATACTGATGTATACATATTTATCTACAGTATGTATATATATATATGTATTGTAAAATACAACCATGTATATAAATACTATATAGAATATTTAGATGTCATTGCATACATGTATACTTTCCAATCAGTTATCTATATGAAATCGCTTCTTCCACTTTGCTGATGAATGCGCAAGTTCTGGTGGATCACATACACGGTGGCCCGGACAATGGGATAGGTAAGTTGGTACAGTCACGAATTCAACTGGGGTTTATGGTGGACATCTGCTGTCGGATAGGTGAAGCTAAACCAACAAAGACTACTTGGAAGGGTCCTTTTTGCAAGTCTTCTCCCATTTTTGCCACAAACATTGATTTGCTTGAAAATAGGGATAATCGATTCCATCCACTGGTGCGTCATCATTTTCCCCAAAGAACTGTGCGCCTATCCACCAAAGTATCAGATTGTTGGGATCATTCCATGATATATCCCCATTATATTGCCTACGATACCCCCATTGATATCCCCTTTGATATCCCATTTACCCTCCAGCAATCAAACGTGGCAATGGAAAATCACCCATGAAACTAGATGATTTTCCCATCAACACCTTGATTTATTGTAGATTTCCCAGCTTGCTACGTTTGATTCACGGAGTGAGGCTCTAAATCCCAACCGGCAGATTTTTTCCAGGAAACGGGATGGCCCTGATCTTCCCCCGTGCTGCAGCCTTTGCAGAGCGGATGTGGAGCAATCCGACTGCTTTGAGGGCAGAGGATATGACTGGTGGCACACCGCCGGAGCACTACTGGCGGAGCCATTTGAAGGATGCCCTCAGTAGGTTGAATGAGGCTGGGAACCAAAAAGTGGGGATTTTTTTTTAATGAAGCATAGTGGGGATATGATGGGGTACGATTTAACCACTAAAATGATGTTGGGATATTTAGGGTGTCTGAAAATGGGTTATACCCGCAAATGATCATTTAGGAGGGAACATGATACACCAGGGGATTCTTGGGCACCATCCTTTAAAACAAATCTAATATGGGGGGAGCAACCAGCAGGGTGCCACCGGGGGTTGGATCTCCAGGTAGTTGCCAACTTTGATCTGCTCCACCTGGGTGTATCTCACTTGCAGCCGGAGTTCTGCCGTGTGCATCCGGAGTATTGCAACGAGTACACCAGTGGCATCTACGAGGCATGAGAGCTGGAACTCCAGGGTGATCCAGGGACTGTGATGGCCTCCACATTTGTAGCACATTGTGGGGTAGCCAAGCGCCCACAAGAGGCAGAGCTGGAAAAAAAATCAGCTGCATCAGCTTTCGCAGGTCTGATGGCCTTATTTGGAACCCAACGGATTCCAATTGCACTACACTTGATGATGTTTTCTCAGGTTGTATTGGTTCTAGACGGAACCAAATTCTTGCCCATTTGTTTCAAGAACTGTCCCTAAGTCCTTCCAATGTTTTCGTACACATGCACAAAACAAGAGATGATATAGGATGGTCATACAGTTTATCCCCTATACTACCCATGCTATTGGAGATGATCAATGATTATCATATTCCATGAGCTGAGAATCCCCACCAGCCATTCTCCGCAGGAGTTCAAGGGATGAGACCGAAGAGCTGAAGTCGGCGGCTTTTGGTGGCTCTTGATGCTCTTCATTTTCCAGAAATGTCGATCTAATTGATGTTTATGACCTTTGGTGTTGGATCTTGAGTTTTGTGGTGGATTGTGATTTTTCCAGCATTTTTCAGCTGCCATTTAGATCCAGATAGCAGAAGATCCAGCTGGTTCCGCGACGCTGAGCCGTGCTGTTGAAGGCGTTGGCGCTCATTTGGAGAAATCAGAGCGGCTTCTGCCCAAGCCAATGCATGGTTGATGATAAAGGAAATCATCCTTATCAAAAACTAGAAAAACGATACAGATGCATATGGTGGCATTTGGTCACTCAGCCCTTGTCGTGGGCTGAACTCCCTTTTGGCTCCAGCTTGATCTAACCTTATGACACGAACCAACAGCTTTTCGGACTTTGTGGCAGTTCCATTCAGGAGACTCTGAAGCTGGTGTTAACAATTGAAACTTGATCTTGGGACCCAAGACGCTTCAAGATCAACATTTTGAGGATCATCAATCAACAACTACTTACCATTGGGTCGCATTGGGCTGTTGGTGCCATGTCGCCATGCCTCCGAAGTTGGGCGGCAAAAAGCGCTTCCACAAAAAGAAGAAACGAACCGCAGCTCTGCGCGACTTCGCCGATGAAGAGACCGGCGAGACGCCTGAGACGGCCGAGTTCGTCGACGAAGTTCCTGGAGTGAATGTTCGTTTGGGCCTCGAAAATAAGCAGAATCATTGCCCCATTTTATAGATCATCTATATCTATGTACAGAAGAGACAACTTTGGGGTACAAGCAAATCTTATCCAACATGGTTTGTATATTTGTGTGACATCTTGTAGCCACAGGTTGCCCGCCCCATCACATGCACAAGAAGTTCCATCTGTACCAATGACCTCCACTGACTCTGACATTTGGGGGAGTGAAGCATATTTTTCACCCATCCCAGAATTGGTTAAAAGGATGTTAAAGGGAACGTTTCCTGGAAACCCTCAGTCAAAAACAAGAGCTTGACCCGTGGATTCGGTCTACAGGATGAGTCGTCTTGGAGGTCGGCTCCCGTGCGTGGCATCGGCATCATCGTGTTGTCCATCGTGGCAGGCTTTTCTTTAGCCTCGCTGGTGCTCCAACCCTGGCGAGACATAGCCACGGATTCAACTGGGGTCAGAGGCGACATGGCTGAAGCCATGGTCAGTTCTTAACCCACAATTTGTTCAACTAATGATGCATAATGATGCAACGTCAGTGTGAATCATCACTTTTTCCAAATTCTCCAGACTTTCCAGCCGAAACCCATCATCAAATCAGTGAATTTTTCTGCAGTTGTTTTTGGTTCCCAAAATCCAGAGCTCCAGGTGAGTTTCCCGTCCCAGACATGCTCACCATGGCCGCAGACGCCATGGAGCCGCTGGCGCCGGAGCCAGCGCCAGCAGCGGCGGAGCCGCTGGAGCCAGCGCCGGAGGCGGCGGCGCCGGCGCCCGCAGTGCAGGTGGTGAAGCTTCCAGTACCGCGCCACGACATGCGGAGATCCCAAATTTAGGGGTGAAAAAGGCACGATATGATACCATATGTATATCATATATATGTATATTATATATATATATACATATATAAATATATATATATATATATATGTATATACATATATATATATATGTATATATATATATATAAATATGTATATATATATATATAATCAAATAATTATGTATAATTATATATATATATACATATTCATAGATGTATATATTGTTGAGTTCTATTGACCTACCGTCTACTGTAGCGATTTATCCGATCCCCATGAATATTGAAAAATGGGCATGGGTCAAGTCATTGCCTCCTTCAAATTGGGGGCCCCTTCATGCTGATCTGAAGTGTTGGATGCTGAGGGGTGAATGCCTTCAAGCCCAACATTGAATTGGACAGCATCCCAACACAAAACCACTGATATTCAATTTTGGAATGTTCACCAAATTTCCCGGAACTGATTCTAGGGAACATTTACAGTGAACCCTTCATACTTGGTGGTGAAAACCATGGTTTCCCGTAGATTTTCCAACATCGAACAAATCCAGGGTCCGCAGCCCAAAGAAAAGCTTCTCCACACCAAGGCTACTCGACAGCCGGGCAATTTCAACGACCCCCGCGTGCTCTGGGTCCATTTGCACAGCTATGGTGGCACCACCATCTGTGATTTGGCACGTGCGCATGGTGAGAAGGTCTCTCCGCCCAAGGACAATTGTACTTCAGACCTGCAGCTGGTGGGTGGTAAAGGGGGCTGTTTGAAGCAATGGCTGGTGATTTTTGAGATGTGAAACAAAACATCTTTGGAGGTCAATCATGTTGAGTTTCAACATGGATAGATTTTCAGCACTGTTGATGATCACAGTTGGTCTATTTTTATGACTGGGATGTTCACTACGGTGGCACGGTATTGACTCACAGCCATACATTTGAGTCCACTGTAGCGTCAGGTTTCGCTCGCGTCGCTCAGGTAACATTATGCCAGATGGATGTTCCACTCCAAAGGCTTTTCGCATCCCTTGCAGAAAGCGTGCAGCCGCTGGATTTCATCAGTGATGTTGCGGTTGCTGTTGCGGTTGCTGTTGCGGTTGCTGTTGCGGTTGCTGCAATTCCCCTAACTTCCATACAGTAGTTTGTGACATGCTAACATGGTTAGTGGTGTTGACAATTCCTTTGGTTTCATAAGTTTCATACCTACTTGGGATCATGACCCCCAGTGAGTCATTCCATTTTTAAGGGGTGGCTCAAACCACCAATTGACTTTTACCATCAATACCCCCTTGTCACTGGGTGGCCAAAGAGAACCATCCAAAAACCATGCCATGTTTTGTCTGGAAATGAATGGTTGTTTCATTGTGTTAGTGAAGCTTCACGAAGCTTCCGTACATTAAAAACTGATTGTTTGGGGTTCCGGGCCGACCTTAAACCATGCATTCGGGTCATCCAGAATCCCTTGGAAAATCTGCAGGTTTTACCTCCAGATTTGGAGTAAAACCATCATGGCTTCCCCGATTTTCCTGTGAAGAGGAACCCCATTGAGGTCAGCACGCAATACACCTTCTCAGCTGTTGAGCGAGTGCTTGATGAAGATGACCTAAAATGCTCAGGCGGCCCTCAAAACATGTCTCTTGTCTCGATTTAATGAGTTGCCTGGCTGTTCAATGTTTGAGTAATCCAACTGGCGAACGGTAGCTTCCTGATTGATGGGGGATGTTTTGGCGTTTTGGAGGAATACAATTTCTCACTAAAGTTTGCCATGCTGTGCGGGTCGGCTTTGAAGCAGATTGAGCTATTGGTGGTGGCACAGTTGCCAACCGGGCCATGTTCAGTTCCTGTGAAACAAGGGTATCTATATAGAAACTGCTTGCCCCACAAATTTGCACCTTCTTTTTCACATTTTTTTCCTGTGCAGTGATATTGAGAACTTGGGACAGCTTGGACATTTCATCCTGAGGCTCTTTGGCATCATGCTCAGAGATCCAGTGGCTGGTCTGAAATCCACCCTGATCGGCAACGAGTTTGAAAAGGGAATCATACTGCAGACCCTCCGGAGCCATGTCGTGACGAGGACTGCCTGCAAAATCTGAAAAACCCAAAGGCATCCAGCAGGACTAGTTTTTAAATTTTAAACAGGACTTGTGGGTAAAAGCCACGGTTTTGGCATCAAGAAATTCTATTTGAATCCATTGAATCCAGAAAATTCATGGATTTTCCAGCATTTTTAGATAAAATTTCCCATAAAACCCTCCATTTATAAGGACTTCCCAGGATTTTCCCATATTTTCCGATGATTTTTCACAAAAAACCCATGGCTTCGGTTTTTTTTTCCATTTTTTTCCATTGACAGGAACTTAGCTTTCCATTTCTGTCTGCCGCCCTTTGACACCTACCAACACTTCGACAATTTCGCCGTGCGCACCCTGAGTGGTGACTATGATGTGGCGCCAGGGGAGGTTACACGGCAACATTTGGAGAAAGCCAAAGGAGACCTGAGACGAATTTCTCCAAGTGTTTTCTGGTGGGATCCTGATTTTAATGGACAAATCATGGAACATTGACATGTTTCATGAGGACATTGAAGATTCTTGATGGGAAACGCAAGTTTTTAATTTAAGATGACGATGATCTCAATGTTTGGATGGTACTCGTATGTCGTGATTTTTGAAAAGGAATCTCATGGTATCATGAACGAAAAGGAGGTTGAAAGTTTCAACCAATGAAACTGGGGTACTATGCGAAGATCAATAGTCAGTGCATGGTCAAGAAGAGGTTACTTCACCAAATCACATACAGTTTGATTCTTAATCACTCACAATTCCTAGAATGTACATCCAAGTAGTACAATGACAATTCAAGAATGATCCCTTTTGCATCTGGGACTTGCGACTTGGATGAGACTGAAAACTGATTGGATTGAAATTGAGGAACCAATCCATTTTCTTGCCTGGTGTTTATTTGTGTGAGTTCCGAGCCCATTCACAAACCAGTTGCCAAGTTCGATCATCATCCAAGAAGGGCAAGGTAAACCATACTAAAACATGCCCAAAATAGGCATGCAGCAGAGGTCGCAATTGGGGTTGCATTGGACCCCCCAATTATGATCTTAATATATATATATATACATAGTATAGTACATTTATATATATATATACATTCATATCTATAGACGTACACACTATTGAGATATAGTACCACTTTCATATAGATGATGACACGCGTTTCATGTACTGTATATATTCATAAGCATAATAGCATCACTAATCTATCCAACTATCTATCTATCTATCTATCTGTATGTCTATCTGTCTATCTATCTGTCTATCTGTCTATCTGTCTATCTGTCTATCTGTCTATCTGTCTATCTGTCTATCTGTCTATCTGTCTATCTGTCTATCTGTCTATCTGTCTATCTGTCTATCTCTCTATCTCTCTATCTGTCTATCTGTCTATCTGTCTATCTCTCTATCTCTCTATCTCTCTCTCTCTATCTCTCTATCTCTCTATCTCTCTATCTCTCTCTCTCTATCTCTCTATCTCTCTATCTCTCTATCTCTCTATCTCTCTATCTCTCTATCTCTCTATCTCTCTATCTGTCTATCTCTCTATCTCTCTATCT
>BGPT01000961.1:133139-148139 GCA_003297045.1 Symbiodinium sp. clade C Y103 | reverse complement strand
ATTATGAACTTTATGATTTTGCTCAAACTCTAGCACGTCAACTCACGGCGCAAGCACAGCAGCGGCTGTCGCGATAGTGATTAATTAGTGATGGTGTGGTTCACTCGAACTGCTGACTGATGTGAGTCAAAAGTCATTTTCTTTGGCCTAAATCTGAGGTACCTCCAAATCATCCATTTACAGATGCATTTTCCATAAACTATCCAGCTATTGGGGTACCCCCCATTTATGAAACCCCCCATTTATGAAACCCCCAATGCGGTGAATCAGCCAGTATGAACCAGTTCCAGGGGCAACATAGACCCAGGTCATGTCAGAAATCGCTGGGTTTGATCTTGGAAAGCTTCCCAAAACGGGTCGCTTTCCAGCTGATCGTTAGGTATCTGCCATGGGTAGATTCCGGTCGTCGAGTCGTCGCTTGCGACAAAGTGATGCACCAAAAAGTGCGGATGGAAAGGGGACGAAGCACCATGCTTTCGGAAGGGAGGTGTTGAAAATGCCACTGATATTACACTGATATTCATTGTTTGGTCCTCTCTTTGACATCTTTTACTTCAACCAGGAGATCTTTCTTCGAATTTTGGATCAAGGATGGCTTCCCTGGTAGGGCCCTTAAGGGGCCGTCTCTCCATTTGGAGGCCAGGTGTATGGGGCAAAGTTGTGCTAGGGCATAGCAATGGGGATAATATATATATATGTATACATATACGTATATAGTATCTATGTATATAGTTTATTTATACGTATAGTATATATTATATATATACTATATTATGTGGATATAATAGAATTATATTCACACATCCATGTATATGTTTCTGGCAATGGTTGTTGTGGATTATTTTGAGAGCAGCATTCGTGGCCATTCTTGAAGATGAACGGTAAAAACTGGTGTCTTTGATTTTTTTTTCAATCCTTGGGTTGACAACAGTTTTTGTATTGGATGGCCCAACCAGACAATTCACAAAACATCGAAACATATGCATCTTCCCATCTAGTTCGGGGATTTCCGTGGATTTCCCAGCATTTTGTTGAGGTTTCACACTCATGTCTGGTGACACCGGAGGAGTAACAGCCATTCTCCGCCAGGCCAAAGATGCGATCCACTGACCGATCCGATTTGTTTTAGCGCCCTGGCATCGCAAGATGTAGCCTATGTATATAAAGCCAAAATTTGGGCATCCTTGTTGCTTCGTAGCCACCAAGTGGGTGCAGTGAGGCATGCCCCTAGATTGATCTTACTTGATGTCATTCTACTTCACCGGCAAACAAGGGGTTCATTGTTTTCAGACAAAACCAAACACTTGGTGGGGTTTGAACACAGTTATGATTTATGAACCATTTACGATCCATTAATTGAAATTGCCATCAATTGGGGGCCCATCATCTCCCATTTTTAGGACAACACAGTTTTGCTGCTAGATTTTTTTTTGGATCTTACATTACATTCCCGTGATTTGTTGTTTATATCCCCAACTTAGCCAATCCTTTCTATGATTGCTTGACTAGACATATTTCATATATTTGCTGCCAAAATATAGTAGCATGCCACGTTTAATGAAATCCCATCATTTGTTGCTAATATCCCAATCTTTGTTTCTTATATCCCAACTACTTGCTGAGTAGAATCCTTATTGTTGCTGCCAAAAATCAGGTCTTATTCGTTGATGCAATCATAGATTTGGTTGATATGATAGAATATTCAATTCAAGTAATACCCAATTAACACTTTCCAATGGATTGATTCAACACAGAAATGTTTGCTCAGTCCCATTGTTTCTTGCTTCAATGCCAATATTTGTTGCTCATCCCATAGTTTTGTTTGTTAATTCTCAGTCTTTTTGTTGATGAAGAATCGCCAATATTCATCCCCAATATGATCCCCACTTGTTGTTGAGCCACCAGTTTTTTGCTCATGAGATAATCTTGGTTTAGGGAATTACTTCCCTATCCTAGTTTGATACTGTAAATTCACTGTAAATCCAATATTTGTTGCTTTTATTCCATATTTTGGTCATGAAGTCTCAATCTTACTGGTTGATGAAAATTCTCCAGTATTCCACTAGAAAGGCCCTAAAGTTTGGTGGTTAAAATCATCATTGCTTGGTTGAACTCCCAAATTCGATTTGTAAGTTCCAAATCAACAAATGGTTCATAAAACATCAACAGACCCCCCAATTTATATCCCCATTGCTTGCTGAAAAATCCAAAAGTATGGCATAACCATTCCAACCTGTGTTGGTGAAGTCCCTCTCTCTCTTTTGATGAACAATCCCCGCCATCCCCCCAATCTTTTTCAGTAGACAAAGCTAATTTGTGGATTATTATATGCACCTCCAAAGCAAGCATCGGAAAACCACTCTCCAATAAGCACAAATGGGTATGGGGGCAACACATAAAATACGGTATTTTTATATTTTGATATATTTTGATGTTCACCAGGCTATCATGCTTTTGACCCATAGCCACATGAGCCATTAAAAATGCAATGGTTGATTGGTTGTTTTCGGGAGTTATGCTGGGAATATTTCGGTGTTAGGAACTAACCCATAGTAGGGAAAACTATGAACCAAGTCATTCTTTATGGGATGGGTTACCCTCTGGTAAACTAACATAACTATTGGAAATCATCATTTTTCATGCGACAATCCACTATTTCTATGGCCATTTTCAATAGCTACGCTTAATTACCAGAGGTTAGGGCGATTTTTTTATGGTTTGAAACTGGATGAGCAACCTCCATCTGTTGCCTGAGGTGATGCGCGATGGGTTGTGGTGTATCGGCTTCGGGGAGGTACCTGCCCAGCGAAGCTGGGAAAACCCAGGCCATGTTTTTTTTGCCGCAAAACAGGTTGCTTTGAAGGGGATTTTACTCATGTAGTTTGGAAAACTATGGAACATTTACCACTAGAATTGCTGATTTAACTGGGAAACATATGGACTTTTACCACTAGAATTTCGACTTAAATCCCCCCAAGACAATGCCACATTTGCCTGCGATTGAAGTCTGAGTGGAAATGATGTACTGGCAAATACATGATGATGCAAAGAGGCAAGAGTAGACATCAAAACCCCAACAGTGGGTATGATAAAACTCTGAACCCCAGCTCATCAGCTATTCTTAAGTTGAATCTATGACATGATAGGGGTGATTCAGCTCTTTGTTTTTGGACTCGGTCATGCTGCAAGGCCTCGAGTACCACAAGCCTGCGCAAGTACTTCCAGAACCACTACAAACAAGGAGCTACATTTGAACACAGCGAATACCAGGCGAGGTCCGGCGAGGTCGCAGATGCCTGTGGAATTTTGTAACAGCCTGGCGGTTTCAGGTAGCAATCCACTGGAGGTACTGTACCATCTAAATCCATTTTTTTGAGGTATACCGGTATACCCCATTCCATAGCCTTTAAAGATAGACCTGATATGTGGTACCTCCAGTTGAGATTCCATGGCCAAGAATTCTATGCTTCCAAATATGCTTCCCAATCCCCTTGTATAACTAAGCCATGTTTTTTTGCCATGGGAGAAGTCCCCTACATGAATTTCGCCATGTCTTCTTCCCTTGGTGGAAGCCCAGATTTGCCAGGATGATGATGGCGAATGGTGTTGGGTACACCAAGGAACCACCATCAAGGCACAGCTGGGGGAATTTTTTGGTCGCGCGCCACATGGCTGGGTTGATCTGAAAATATAGGGAATATCCCACAGATAGTCATTTTTGGTACGGAAAAAACGATGATAAGCCATTGAAATTGGGAAGCAGTACTCTATTTTCAGACAAACCCATATGTATACATACATGGAGGTTTCCTACAATGAAGGTACCCCCAAAATGGTTGGTTTATAATGGAAAATCCTATTACTGTGAAATGGATGATTTGGGGATACCCCTATTTATGGAAACCCCCATATGTTGGTTGTCTAAAACAACATGCGTTATGTTTCAACACAAGATATGCTATGTTGGACCAGATTTTATACAACATCAAAAAAATACATATACACACTCACACGTATATATTGCTACTCTGGCCGTGATGTCATGTTAAGATGCAGTGTGATACGTTCAGCCGGCACAATGTCATGTCCGGCCAGGTTTTGCCATGTGATGCAGCTTAAAACGATGTACGCATGGTTTTTCCAGGTTTGTCCAAAGATGAGGGAGAGCCCATTCACAGTACCCTACGTCTGGACAAGCTGATACAAAACCAAGGTTTATCTCATTAATACATGGGCCGCGCGTCCGGCTGGCCCCCCTGACACACCTTGAAACACATCCAACTCTCGATATCCACCAGAAATTAGCTTGGTTATAAACCAACTGACCTATCTAGGGTGATATCCCCTATGATATCCCCATTCTTGTTGTTTCATAGCACCATTTTTGCTTCATCCCCAGATGGCTACTTTTTCAGGTGTGGAAAGATGCCATCGATCTTTCGCAGGGTCGCGGACATGAAGCCGTGGAATGCTTCTTCCACTACACATCAGAGCTTGGTTTCAGAAACCTGGGTTTGTTTAGTCAGTGATTTGGCTTATTTTCCCAAAGGGAACTCCACCATTTGGGGAGTTGATCAAGGGAAGATTTTTGAAACCTTTGGAGCACCTGGATCGCAAATCCAAGGAAATATCACAAACACCAAGAAGGACAGGGAGACATAGGGAGACTGGGTGAAACATGTGGTGGAACGTCCAGTGGAAAATCAGTGGGTCAGATACTTGATCCCGCTATATCTCTATATCATAAGATCAATATTTGTATATACACACAGTGTATATGTATATATCATATATCATGATCATTCTGAAGTAGATAGAATATGGACAATTCAATATGTCCTCATTAAATCGGAAATCTCTTTGACATTTCCATATTCTATCTACTTCAGGATGATCATTTGTGTGTATATATATATATAAATATATATGTACCATTTTGGTTTGGGTTGAAACCCTGAAGGAAGATGTTGAGATTTTCGTCCGAGTCTCAGGGGCAGGGAATGCTACCAGTATGACTTTTAGGTCAAGTCAAAATCCACTAACTCATAACAACCCCAAGCATCGCATGGGTCTAGAATTCACTAATATCCAGCAAAGTCATCCCCAAATAGATGGAACAGGAAATCCCTAAAAATAGATGGACAAGTACATCCTTAGCAATTTGATGATGATTTACTTTTCCATCTTTAGGATGACAAAAAGACATCCTTTTGTTCCCGAAAACGTTGGAAGACACGTCGCGTTGCCCAGGCTTCATTGATGATTCAAGGTGAAAGAGCAACAGCCTGGTGGGGCCAAGGCGAAAAATCCCATCGAATCCGATGGGGTTAAGCCGGGCCCCAAAGATCAAAAATGTATGGGTTTTCAGCATGAAAAAGAAGATGGGTTCTGAGTTTTTTCGTTTTGCTAGATATGTAATTTAGCAAGAAATGTGATCGATGGAACCTGAAAATGAGATTTACCAACGATGGGGGATCTCATTTGATGGTTGTCCAGGTGTCTACACCGTGAGGAAAGCGCCTCACGAATGGCCAGATGCAGAAACGCTCGTGGACAATAATTTCCGCAACATGTTTGCCAGAGATGCCGAACTTCATGGCATCGAAGCAGCCAAAAAGGAGGGGAATCGCTGGTTGACCATAGACGATCTGCTGCAAATCCAGAAGGATTATGAAAAGTTCTCTGTTTTCTCGCTGGTTGAATGGAGAGTTTACAGCGTTTCCCTACCTGCATATTTGGTCTAAAGCCCAGAGTTTCAGGGGGGTTCAACGGAAAAAATCATAAAATTTCTCTCAACTCAACCCATATGGCGCCATAGATTATGGCGCCAGGAGTATTATGGCCGCGTTGCGTATTGCATTCCGATCCTGGCCTTTGCATCCTGCATCTACGACGTGTCCACCAGACAAACACCTGAGATGGTCCAACAGGCGCAGTGGGGTAGTTCATCTATCATTTTTACTTGGAAAGCCAAGAAGTCTAACATCTTCCAATATATTGTCAACATATTCAATAATATATTCAATAACATATTCAATAACATATTCAATAACATATTCAATAACATATTCAATAACATATTCAATAATATATTCAATAATATATTCTAATGTCACAGTCATGGCCTTGTTCTTGACGGAGCGTTGCACTAGTTCCATGGGAAAGGCACAGAATCTCGGATGAGGAAGCAAGTTGCTGACATTTCCGTCAGCCAAAATAGGCTACCCCCAAATTTGATGGTTGGGGAGAGATTTCATCATCATTTTTCCTTCTTAAACTGTTCTAATGGCCATAACATGGGCATCATTCTTGGAGAAACTCGTTTCTCAGCCGCGAATCGGTGACGCAGGGCCGACCCCCTGGCACGTCCGGGCACCCAGGGTATTGCAGGGGGGACCATGTGGGAAGTTTGTGATACCAGGATTTTGAATTATGGGCTTCTTCAAAAATGGAGGTTTCCTAAAATAGGGGTACCCCCAAATCATCCATTTATAGATGGATTTTCCATTATAAACCATCCATTTTTTGGGTACCCCCATTTTAGGACATCACCATCAATTGGGCTGATGATCACCCATGGCACGTGTTTTGTTGGTTTTTGCCTTCAGCCTCCATGACAAACCCTGCTGGATCCTGGAGGAATTTGGCGGGAAAGTTGCTGAACGAGCCTGGGAAGCGTAATCGAGAGTGCGTGGTGGTGCGAGTGGAGCATGAGGATGAAATCACCAATGCCAGTGCTGTGCTGCTGGAAACGCTCCCTGGTTCTGATGTTTGGGATGATATGGATGATGGAACGGCGAAATCATCCAAGATTCGTTGCTGTAAATGGGGAACTGGGGAAACCAATGGTTTTGTCCCACTCCAATTTGGTGAAACGCCCTTTGAAAGGTCACTCTTGGTTGGAGATGCGCTTGTTATCCTTTTATCCGACCAAGAAAAAAGTTGCCATCCTTAGATCGTCTTTCCAGTCGCCCTCAAACATCACAGCTTGTTGGATTGATCGACAGAGAGACTCGCTGTTCCGGTTTCGCATTGAACTATTCCATCTACTTGGGGGTGCATCCCACTGAGTGGTTGTGTAATAATCCACATATTACAATGTATATAATATGTAATATATATATATACACATACATGTTACATATTGATATCACTGGGGTATGTTCCAAATATCATTGGGCTAGAATATGTGTATGTTTGAAAATAGGGTACCCTACAATATCTGGTTGATCATAAGTTTCCCTATGAAAAACCTCCATTTTTTGGGGTATCCACCGTTCACAAACCAATCTGCTTGCCAGTGGGATGCGCTTGAAAATCATTACACCGAGGCTGCGGCAAAGGGCTCGCGGTGTACAGCAACGCTTTGGACCAGATGATCTGAACACACTTGGGGCTATTTCCCGGTGCCTTGGGTGAAATGGATCGGAAGTGCAGGCTGTGTCCGGTTGTCATTCGGGAGTGATCCCCTAGAAAATTTATGGACTCAGTTGCAAACCAGTAACGATGATTTTTCTGCTCTCGTTAATGAAAGGTGGAGCTGGGGATGACAAAACGCACCTCGAAAGCAGACACCTTGCCCATGAAGCTGACTGAGGCTTGCGAATGTGCTGAAGAATAGAGGTCTCTACGAAGAGGCGCCATTGATCCCAACTGTAATCAATCCTACGTCAATGCCAATTGTTTCTTCCTTGTTGTTCGTTCCCTGTTTTTCCTTCTGTATTTTTTTTTGGAAATTTTCTGTCCCTATTTTTCCCCTATTTTTCTTTACTTTTTTCTTATTTTTCGCGACTTTTTCCCATTATTTTTTCTTCCCTATTTTTTCGCATATTTTCCTTCCCTATTGCTCTATTCTTCTTCCCTATTTTCCTTTCCATTTTTTTTCTTTACCCTCCGGCAATCAAACATGGCAATTGGAAATCCACTATAGATGGACATTTTAATGGGAAAATCAACTATAAATGGGTGATTTTCCATTGCCACGCTTGATTTCCGGCAGATTCCGGCGGGTATTTTTGTTCCCTATTTTTAGATTTTTATTTCCTATTTTTTTCCTTTGTTTTGCTTCTCTATTCCTCTTCCCTATTTTCCTTAAAACCATACTTTTTGTTTCTGCATTTTTTTGTTCCCAGTTTTCTTTCCCAATTTTCCTTCCTTATTTTTCTTCCCTAGTTTTCTTCTATTCTTTTTCGCTATTTTGGTCCCTACATTCGTCCCTATTTTCTTTCCTTTTTCCTTCTCTGTGTTCTTCCTTGTTGTGGCAATGGAAACTAATCCATTTAGTTTCATGAGTAGGCATTATTTCTCCCATTGAGAGCTTGGTTTACATCAGGTGTTGTATCATCATGCTTCCTCAAGCAGTAGGTTTTGATTGGGTTTATTGTTTTTTTCCATCATTTTCCGAGATATTCAATGATTTCAATGATTTTCCCATAATGTCCCAGATATATTCCTATTGAGATATATCATTCTTCCCATAGAAAGTCCCCTCTGTATCCATCTCCATCTCCAGCCCCGGGTCCCCGGATGCCAGGCCACTCCGCTCTTCGAACGCGCCCTCCAGGGTCGTGAGGAGATTTTGGGACCCGAACATCCCGACACCTTGACGGCCGCCAACAGTCTGGCGCTGCTACTGGAGGCACGGCGCACGGAAGTGCCATGTTTTTGGAATGGCGGGGAAATTGAATGCCGTGAAATTTCATGACGTTTACTGATGGTTTCTTTTGTTATTGAAATGATTGACAGAAGGTGTTTCTTTGAACCTGAGTTCATGGTGGCTGCGAACACGCTGAACATTGCTATGAAATTCAACTGGTTTTTTCACTTGAAAATCGATGGGCTGAAATGGTTTTGGAGTCATCCCCATTTCCATCCTGCCCGCCTGGTCGCTCAGGCACGCTTCATGCTGGCCGAAGCCGAACCGCTCTTCCGTCGAGCCCTGATGGGGCGACAGATGAAACTGGGGCCGAAGCATCCGGACACCTTAGAGGTGATGAACAACTTGGCCAAGTTGCTTCAGGCCTGGGTTCCAAACTTAGCTCTATGCTATGAATCAAAGATAGGGTACGGTACATGGACATCTGTAACTTGGGCAATTGCTTTCTATGGAGTAGAGTATACACCATGTTTTTCTTGGTGATGATTTTGAGACACACACACACACATATCAATAAGAGAAGGTCCAATCACCCGCATTTCTTCAATGATCGAGGCTCAGGGGAAGTTCACTGAAGCTGAACCGCTCTTTCGAAAAGCCTTGGTGGGTTGTGAAGAGAAACTGGGCAAACGGCATCCGCACACCCTGACATTGATCAACAATCTTGCAGGCGAGACAGATGGTGGTAGGGTGGTGGTACAGCTGGTTACTGGTTGGCCACATGATTGGACCAGTTTTGTGTGAACCCTCCTAAGATGACCAGATGAACATCACATAGGATGAATGGATGATATTTTTTGATCAGGTATGATAGAAGGGGAAAATCACAACATCATGTAACACAATGATCCCAACCAAATTTTGCAATGCCCATGGTTTATCAACCAGGTTCCCTAGGTTTTTCACCCGCTTTGCTTCGCCAGGTGTCCTGCATGTCCAAGGCAAACTCAGCGAGGCCGCGCCGTTGTTCGCGCGAGCGCTGGAGGGCCGGGAAGCTGAGCTGGGGAAGAACCATCCCGACACCCTGACGTCGGTGAACAACCTGGCGCTCCTTTTGGAGGTGGGCATGGCGAATGGCAAGCCTGGGGATATAAATTGAAGGCATGATATGTGGGATTCATTCTGGCTGACAAGAACTACCATGACTGGGGATGAGATTTTAACAGCTTATGGTAAGTCGGGGATGGTTTACTATTTACCACTCTACTTAGGTTCCATTTGGAATTTGAGGGGTGCAACCAAAGATGGAAGGTCACAACGGAAGGCTTGCATCAGGGTGAAACAATATGACAAATGGATGGCGGGGGTGTTGCAAACTCCTTGGCAAACATAAGCACCAACATTTTGAAGACAAGTGATGGGAAATGATGGGAATTCCCCATAGAAAATCATGGACATCTTTGGCAAAGCTTTTGCTTGGTCATGGGGACACATGGGGACACATGGGGACACATGGGGACACATTGGGACACATGGGCACACATGGGGACATATGGGAACACATGGGAACACATGGGAACAGATGGGGACACATGGGGGACCAGAGACGACTCAAATCAGTTCTGCAGAACGCAATCAGCGCGCGGGTTGGACGTTGGGCATGGGTGAAAAGCATTGGACGTTGGCGATATCCCTCTTTTGTTGATCCTACCAATGACCATACAAGAATTAGATTGATCCAAAACTCGTACATATATCTCCTGACACAAGCATGTACATCGAGATACATATCATGCACGCATATATTCATATGTAGTAATCCTGGAGCAGAATATGGATCTTTCAAAACCTCCAAAGAGATTTTCTTAAACTAATTCCTTCAAGACTCTATGTATATATATATATATTATATGTATATTGTTGTAGATCTATCTTTTCACATCTTTCACATCTTTCGTTAAAGATCCCAGGCTCAGGGCAACTTCCAGGAGGCTGAGCCCTTGCTGTGGCGCGGCCTGGAGGGATATCGAGAGGAGCTGGGCAGCGATCATCCCGACACCTTAGCCTTCGTCAACAACTTGGCGCACCTCCTGCAGGCCACGGATGGCTGGGGACTGGGATGGAGAGGGACAGGATGGGGATGGGATTTTTTGGCTGATGTTGAAGTTGGGGAAGATGCGCCACTGCTTTTTTTTTGGAGGATGAAATGGAGGATTTTTTTTGGGGACAGACTGATGGACTTGCAGATGATTTCTGTTTGGGATGATCTTCATTTCCCAGACCACGGTCACAACGGACCGATATGGGCTGTATACATTGGAAGCTGTCATTCATGAGGGCATGGCAGGATTGATGAAGGCTCAAGATGCCCCTACTACTTACTTAGATGAAAAGATGTAGCGCACAGATTTTGTACGTCAGCTGCATATTGGGCAAATCTGGAACTTCTCAAGGCACACACAAAGGATGAGATTGCCAATGGTAGGTATACCCCTTCTTTCCCAATAGATTTTTAAGTCTAGGGGTTGGGAAAGGCCACGGTGTTTCAAGTCATGTGCAAATAAAATGTGCGAGTGTGTCTTGGAAAGTGCGATTTTCAAACTCAAATTCGAAACTTCTGAAATTTCCGGGAAAACAACTCAAGCGTGATTTCAGCGTGAAAAGTGCGTGACAAACCCGTCATTTCACCGTGAAGGTGCGTGAAAAACCCGTGGAGTCACCAAAAAAAATATCAAGAGATTGATTCTTCAATCGTGAATTTATTCAGTAGCCAGTGGTTCATAGCCAACACTATCACTGATCCGGAGGACCATGGACGTGAAAGAGTCTCTCCGGAAAGCACTAGAAAGGGCACTCTGGGCCAAAGCTAAAGTCAATGGTTCTGATGAGTCAGGGCCCAAGGTCACTTATGATATAGATTGTTTATATGTTTTTTTTTATCCTTTTAGTTTCTCCATGGTATATGTACAAAGGTTCTCGCTTCAGGGACGTTTGTGGTGATGCTAGAGCGGTTGGTGGATATCTTTGGGGTTCTACTGATTCTACAGGGGTATATATATATATATATCAATTCATATCCATTTTACATCATTCTTCAGGGTTCAAGTGAAAAGGGTACTTTAAGTAAAGCATGCACTTTCTGTGAACGTGCAAGTTCAACTGGTACTGTGGAAGGTCAGGGTTTCATCGGTATTTGGCGTACTGACTTCTACAGTATGAGTGGCATTCAGAGTTCATGCGCCTTTTTTTGCTGTTTCACCAACCTTGTTGCTTCACTATTCTTGCGAGCTGGACTGATGATTGTTGTGGAGCTTTTTCCCCCGGATGATTGCAGGTGATGTTGATGATTTTTGCCGGGGATTGGAGAACAATGATTTTGTTTTGTATTGCGAGTACGCGGACGGTTGTTGCATGTTGTCGGACTGGAGAAGAAACCAACAGAAGCATCTGGAGGTTTCCTAAAATGGGGGTTACCCCAAATCATCCAAAAGTAGACCATTCTTGTATTGACATCCATGATTTTGGGGATCCCCCATTTTAGGAAACCACCATCTATACTCCTCAAACCATACCTTAGCACGTGGTGTTGATCATAATTTGCGGATGGTTAGACGGGGAAACATGGAGAAGCAAGCACTTTGAGAAAGACCCTAACCAAGGAGAGTGTTGAAAGCTGGCAATGAGAATTCAGGAAATTTGAGGGAGCCTTCCGTGCAGCCTAGGAATTTAGCGGAACCTTTTGGAAGAATGGTTTAATTCATTGACAAAACACAGGTTGCTTTGAGATCAACAGTCAAGTTGAAATGGCGAAGCAAGTGAACCGCCTTTTGATGAGCTCAACAACATCAACGCTTTGCTTTTTGGAGATTTCTTCTATCTCCGGAAGATCTTCACCGCTTGAGTTTGTTTCCTGCAGCTCAATTGTACCAACATTGGCAATGGAGAACAAAAAACTCTCAAACAATTGGAAGTAAGGCAAAACTATGCAAAATGTTTGCGATTCTCAAACACATTTGAATATTAATTAGTTGAACAAAATGGCTCTGGAAGAAACTGGCAACTTTGGGGTTCCATGTCAGATGGGGTAGTTCAGATTTGACCTCTGCAAGATCGGGATACAGTCGATTAGAACGACGTCACGACGCGACGTCTCTGGAATGTTCCAGGTTGGTCAGTTCTGAGAATCTATCCAGCAATATACCATCCGCTTATAATTATATTTGTAGTAACCTAATACCACCCTTACCCCGATATCCCAATACCACCCTAAGGAATCATCCTCGTGCTTTGTGGCGAACTCCCTGCCTTTCCGGGTACATTTCTCCAATCTTTTGGGTTGCGAAAAACGTCACTTTTGTGGGTGGGGAAACCTTCATGAAACAGCTGTTGTTGAAGCAAAACTAGCAGTCTATCAGTTTTGGGTTCAGCAAAGTATTCTTCAGGTAAGATGCTCTTCCCATGGGTTGGTTGATTAATCGAGAGTTCTCCTTATTCAACAACTAATAGTCACCCACTCCTCATTTTTTGTTCCAAAGGGACAATATTGTAACATCAGCAGCACTTCCAAAATTCCTAATTCCCAATTCCACATGTTCTATAGTGAGAGAATTCCAAATCCCAAATTGTCTTCCCAAATATATAGGGGAAAACCCATGGAACCCCCTCCAAAAAATCACGATTCCATCCCCAAGCCAGGCGCAAGGGCGGTTGCAAGAGGCAGAGGCGCTCTATCGCCAAGGGCTGCAGGATTGCCAGGCGCAGCCAGCCCCCTCAATGAGATGATTAGTGCGGTAAACCCAATTTCATAAACCCCTCCCCATAGCACCATTTTTATGGGTGCGATTTCAACCCCCAGTCATGCTAGCTTAATTATAAACGGAACACCACAATTAGCATTGGGGAGACCATTTTCACACATACCAGCTTTTTTGGCATTTTGTGTCATTCACAACAAACATAGGAGCATCAAACCAAAAGAAGCGGGAACGTTCAGCCCCCAAACAGGATATCTTTGCCCCTGATGATGATTGGTCAAATTTTGGCACCGTCTGTAAGTGTAGAAAGAAGGACCAGCGCTCTATGAGTTACTGGGTTGTAATCCCAGTTGTCTTCCATTTGTACTTCAGCAATCTCGCTTGCATGGCAGCAGATTAGCAAATGTTTTTTGGTCAAACAGTGGGATTTCTCATTGCCAAAGTACTGTATACTTGGAGTATAGCCCATGAAAAAGTCTCACTTCCAGGGACTTCCAGTTCTACCCCACCTTTTTTTTCACACTGTTAACCTGCGAACAGGTGAAATTGGGCGGCAGCCATCCGCACTCGCTGACGCTTTTGACGAGCTTGGCCAACTTGGTTCTGGTGCAGGGGAAGGAGGAATCTGAAAAGCTGTTGAGGCAAGCAATGGAGGCCTGCGAGGCCAACCTGGGATGGCAACATCCTTTGACCCTGGTGTCAGTGTGCCGCGGCGAAAAAAATCAGCTGTTCTTTTTGAATATGTAAGTGTTTTTGCTGCTAGGTGGCCCGCAACTGATACTGTAGGTTTCTGTTGGTAAACCAATCATATAACTTATAACTATAACTGGGATTCATGGTAGATTAATCACAAATGGAACATAATCACAATAATATAACTTGCAGATAACCGGTAGGGTCCGGTTTGCGCACGTTAATGTTCGAGTAAGTGTGCGATTCTTTCTTGACTGCTCTGAAAACAAAAGCAGACCGTCAAACCAATAATGATAATATATAATGATAATCATAGTAATAATAATGATCACCATCAGCACAAAAAAATAACAATCATCATCATCAGCACAAAAAAAACACGTCAATCATCAAAACACATCGAAACCAGCAAAAACCATCAGACCCATGAATCACTGTGATGCTCTCCGGGTCCCCAATCTTGAGATCTACTTGGATGTGCATCCCAGCTGCTAAGTGGGTAATAATACGTCCTTAATATCCAGGACCACATCATGAGCACATCATAACTGCAGTCTAATCCATGGTTGTGTATGAAATATCCCCGAGTATCCCCGAGTATCCCTGAGGAATATGAATGACACACATACAGACACATACAAACAGTATACACATACATTCAGTATGTATGTATGTAGGGTGAAGGCTTGAGGTTCCCCGGAACACGAAGCCATTGCAATTAATTCAATCTGATAAAATGTCATTTTTTTATTGTATTTTACAGTATTTCGTGGCTTTCGATGAATGGAACAATTCTGGGAAAACATTCATATCGCGGACAACATGTTTCAGGTATGTTGGAATCAATTTTAGGAATTTTATTTCCTTTTTTCTTGGATGATCAAAGGGTTTTTTGTTAAAACCACTGTAAATGAGCTTTCACAGATTGTATCATTATTTTTTGAAAGGATAAAAATG
>BGPT01000961.1:73249-132758 GCA_003297045.1 Symbiodinium sp. clade C Y103 | reverse complement strand
TATTATATAGTATTATATAGTATTATATAGTATTATATAGTATTATATAGTATTATATAGTATTATATAGTATTATATAGTATTATATAGTATTTTATAGTATTATATAGTATTATATAGTATTATCTAGTATTATATAGTATTACTATATAGTATTATATAGTATCATTATATAGTATCATTATATAGTATTATTATATAGTATTATATAGTATTATATAGTAAGATATGTATACACACATGTACACACACATATATATATATATATACACTATACACACATATATATATATACACACACACACACATATATATATAGGTCATGCCCCACTTCCAATGCCTGACTTTCTCGAGGAATGGCCTTGCCCTGGTTTTCGAAGCTCAGCAGAAGCTGGAGGAGGCAGAGCCGCTGTTCCGTCGCGCACTGGAAGGCAACGTGGTGCACTACGGCACCTGGGCTGCGGCGGTTTCGATGTCGGGATGGGTCAAGTTACCTATGAATTCAACCATATTTTGGGGAACCATCCATTCACCAGCTTGAAAATAGGGTACCAGGGTTTTGACCCATAACCATATGGCTATGGGTCAAGTTTAAAGACCTGAACCAGAGATTTTCATTGATCTTTTAATATGAACCAATGAAAAAGGGCTTGGCGATACCCACATGGGGAGACTCCGCTTTTTGTGGATCATTTTGGGATCATGGGGAAACACTGCTATAGTTTTGACTACCAATATGTTTTGGCAGAGTTTCGGGTATCTCAAAATGGGTCTACCACAATTTGTTATGATCATTTCAAGGGAGAAAACGTTTAGATGAACCATCAAATTCCGAGGACCCTATTTTCAGACCACAAACCCTACATGAGCTAATTCTAAGCTTGAAATGACACGGTGAGATGGGGTGATGGCATATGACACTGCAGCAAAGTTTGACCAAAAATTGATCAGGAAAAAAGACCAGTTTGACCAAGCATCAATGTTTATTGTTCCCTAAGGGTAAACCAACCCGTGAAGTGTAGATTAATGGAATAATTTTGGATAATTTTGGTAGTTATAGGCAGCTAGAAATTCGCAATTTTGCAGAATATCTAAGATCAGCCAGCTGATGGCGATAGTGAAAAATGGTTTGTTTTTGTTGTTCTCATTCCCCTCATTTCTTTTTCGTTCCCATTTGGATTTTTTGGCCTATTTCGACAACAACAAACATGAGAAAGCATGACTCGCTCTCAAAGAATTGCCAACATATCATTCTTGGAAGACACATATAGTTACAAACCCATTTCTGTTGACATTTTCCACATGTTTTGGCCGCCTTTTGGTTGACTTTCCAGATGTTTCAGGAGCAGAACATCCTCACAGTGTGCTCTCGTTGGAGAACTTGGGGCGTTTGCTTCAGCGGCAGGGAAAGCTGGCCGAAGCCGAGTCGTTATTCCAAAAAGCCCTGGACCTCCGCGAGAAGACTTCGGGGAATCTATCGGAGACATTGGCAGCCAACAATCTGGGAAGGGTACACTTGAAGTTTTGCTTAGTACTTTTTTTTTGGTATGTTTTTTTGGTCAGAATTGGTAAGATCCCTGAAAACCATGTAAAACAATCAACATGTTTGGGATGTTGCCAATTCCATTTTTTTTATCCAGTAATGGTGATTTTTCATTCCATAATTGGGATTTTGATTTGATTCCATGCCTTCGCCCAACTCTTCGCCTGGTGAAGACTTGGCAGCTTGGGATGTGGCTTAAAAGCTGAGGATTATCTCGAAACCCAGAAGCTGGGGATACGATGACGCTTTTTTTCCAGCATTTTCCCGATTACGATCTTTGTTTCTCATTGGAATAGTATTGGAATATGATTCATACTTGCTTATTCATTGGTCGTTTGGAACAACAATCTATTTTTGGAACATCAACTATTAACCTATATATACACATATATATGTAGATTGGAGCACGCTTCTTGATTTTCTTAGTGTTTAGAAGAAGATTATACTGAATACGTAGTTGATATTCCAATAATTCATTCATATTCCCATATTTTGAATTGAATTGATTTTCAATTGAATTCTCAATTCACTGTATATTGGTTTCACTCTTGCTATATACTTGGACAATTCCATGAATGATTCTTTTTTGACAACTTTCAACCCAAAACTGTCCTTTGAATATTCATTGATCTAAAGTCGCTGGTACATATCGTCCAATGTATCCCATAATTGTTGTCAAGATCCCCAGGTGTGTCCACTGATGTGTCCAGAACAATTTTTTTGTTGCTTACAAATCAGTGGTGCAAAAGAAGTTCCAACACTGGAATATATGGTTAGTAAGGGATATTATCCCCAAATGGTCTTATTTCAGGTTAGTGAATTACTATAATTTACCCAGAACTACGTCCTATTCTTGGGGAGCCTTGATATTCTTGATGGTGAACTTCCCCGGTCATATCTCAAAACATCTACCGCGATTGTGTTGTGAAACAACATGTCACGCAACCGCCATGTTGGTTGGTGAAATCCACAAAACATGTCCCAATTTGTTGTCAAAACTATGCTAGTCTTCCAAGAAACAAACAAAGTGCACATTGGGGATGGGTCAAAACCTATTAGTAGCCATTTTAATGGGATGAACATCCATTTACCAGCTATTTTGATGTTCACTAGGTACCAGGGTTTTGACTCAATTTGTAGGGTGGCCCGCTTGGTGGTGTTCCCTGCTTCTAAGTTGCTTCAGAATAACCCATCTAACTAATTCGATATATCTGCCAACCACACTGACTGAAATGCACCGTGGCCAGCAACTGAGGTCTTGGAGCCAGAGGACCAGCTGTCGGAAGCGGATCGTCTGCTGCACCGTGCCCTGACGCACCACAGCACCGTGACGGGCGTCGTGGGGCCGCTGACGCCGGAGCAGCTGCAGCTCACACGGCTGGTGACCACGGCATCCACGGTGACGTCGTTGTTGCTGTCACAGGACACTTGGAGAAAAACTTGGGAAATCTAGGGATAGAGGTCGTTCTATATTTTTTTTCGTAATTTTTCTTTATTGTTAATGATGGTTAGTTGCTGTGAGTGAACGATTGGTTGCGCATTGGGCGTATTGTTAGCTGAGTATGGTCATCTAATCTTGGCTTGGTGATAGTAGGAGATGCATCAAAGAAGAAACAATCCATTTTCACTTCGAAGATCATCAACATCATGGGTCTATCAGATATATGGGTTGGTTTGCATGTATGGATGTTGATTCAGTTAGAGTTGGGTACAACATGGTACAACCATTTGCCAAAACCCAAACCGAAGATACCTTCTGGGATGTTAACGACGCGTATTATCATGCTATCAAGGGGCATGAGTGATATGAACCAGGAACTGAACCACAATTTCAAAATATCGACAAAGAATTAGGGCGATGCGAACCGATGAGGGTGGGTGTGGGGAGGGCTCCCATTTGGTTGATGCATGTTGATACATATTCATAAATATCGCGGGGTATCCAACATTATGAATATATAATATATACATTATATATAATATGTACAGTATATATATATGTACCTACACATACACATCACATGTGCACATATTTGTTGTAATACCAGGTTCTAAACGGCGTTTCCGTTTTTGGTGATATCTCGGGTGTCGCCTTTCGAAGGTGACGTGAATACAGTAGCCCCCCATGATAGAGATGGTGCTTATTGACCAAATATAGCCTCTGGTAATTTAACGGTTTGCTATTGAAAATGGCAATTTATAGTTGGTTTTCCCATTAAACATGGTGATTTTCCATAGCTATGTTAGTTTATCAGAGGGTAAGGCTCAAGGGTAGTTGATATTTCTTCCACGGGACACGTTATGGAGCAATGACTCAGGAGAAATATTTATAAGCTCATCAATCATGATGATCACGGGGTCTGGGTATGGGCCAAAGTCATTGTACTACCCCAAAAATCTGCAGAGTCTTCTTTTCCGGGCCTTCACTTCTGCCCCGGTGCGGTTCCCACGGTTTGGACTCTCCCAAATTCACCGAATTCACCAGCAGTTATGAGCATAACAAAGAGAGGACGGCCACTATGTTTCTCACTGGGAGATTTTGACCGAACATGGGCATATAGCCTTTCGGAGGCTGTTTTCCGAAACTGAAATGACCAACCACTAGTCTTGGGGATACAGTATCTTCAAAGAACGGCCACAATTGGAGGGATATCACCAATCACACGGCAAAATCCCATGGTTGACCAAACTGGGTCAGTTGGGGTCGCACAAGGAAAACGATGATGAAAACGAGATGTCCTTGGTCTCAGTGAATGGATTGGCTTTCATGTTTGAAGCCAAAGGTGATTTCAGCCGCTGGGACCGAATTTTCAGATCATGGGCATGGGGTGTCACAATGTGCGAGGGCGCAACATCAGGTGTCCACAGGTAGACTCAAACAGGTGGTTTCAACGAAACTTGAAAGGAACATCTCGATCTGTGGGAGGTTGACTTGATATTTTTGTTGGGGCCTTAGTGAAGCTCAAGCACCAGATTCATCTCCCAGCGGAACTAGGTGAGGCGGAGCCACTCTTTTGGCAGTTGCTGAAACAGCGTGAAGCCAAGTTTGGCCCCAATCATCCTCAAACTTTCAGGCGCCGGGGGCATGGTAAACCTGGATTCTTTCATGGCTATGAGGCTGAAATTCTTTGCAAAGTGGGATGGAAACAGGGCTCCCTGGAGCTTTGGTAGACCCTCGACCTCCTGGGTAGTTCCTCCATCTGTTCATTTCGCAGGTTGCGAGAGCGTTTGGCTCGGCAACTCCAGGACCCGTTTGGCCCGGGCCTGGTTGGGCCTGGTGATGGGTCACAGTATGTGGTGAGCAAAGATCATAGAGGACCATATGGAGGTTTCCAATTCATGGGGGTACCCCCAAATCATCCATTTTAGTAGGGATTTTCCATGAAACCATCCAGCTATTGGGGTACCCAGTGTCCAATAGCGCTCCGATGAGTCGGCTTCCGACTATCCAAGCAGAGTCAGCTCTGCCGGACATGGAACAAACGTTGGCACAAAATTTGCCCTGTCAACATCAAGGCAACTGGCTTTGAGTCAAAACCCTGGTACCTAGTGAACATCAAAATAGCTGGTAAATGGATGTTCATCCCATTAAAATGGCTACTAATAGGTTTTGACCCATCCAGAGTTTTAGATGATCTTAAAAGCCTGGATTTTGTTGGGGATCCTGAGTGACTTGACCCATCACATGTTGCAACTCCGGTAGTTGCTAATGTGATTGATGAACCCCCAGGTTGTTTGATTGGGGATTACCATTTGAGCAGAAATTTGCACTTTTTGAGGGTAATCCTAATCAACTAGGCTTAATTTTTTCCAGGTTCACATCGGGGGCTCATCATGATTCTTCAACCCTCGATTTTTGCTGCCTCTGAACTATCCCAAAATTTGTTGGTCAGCTCCCCATTCTGGCGAAATGGAACTCCCCACATGTTGGCTACATGCCTACAAAGTGCCACCCCACGAGTTATGGCCCAACCTCGCTTGTAAGTTGGTGTACGTAGTTTGTATAGTTTCATCCGTTCAACTGTAGGTATATCAGTTACATGTTCAACAGCTATTACTGTCATAAACCAATCTATTTGTTTTGCAAACCACCTATTTTGATGGGAGAAATCACCATTTCTGCTGGTAAAACACCCACTGCTATTTGGTCAACTCGCACACTTTGATTCTTTTTGGTCCAATCCTCAATTCTGTCACAAAACATCCCCGATATTTTGTAGTATCATTCCCCGTCTGTTGGTTGATTCCAAACCTTTTTATCATGTCTGTAAACCATTGCAAACCAACTTATTCTTAATGTTTATCAAATCCCCGGAAGAAATCTAGTTCATCCCCACATTATCGCATACATTGTTGGTTATACCCCAATACCCCCCATGTTTGTCGGTTCGATCGCAATAAATCTGATCTGCAGATCTATTTCTGGATACATCCCTTCAATATCTAAGTTTTTGGTTGCATATCCCATGAAATATCATCGTTGGCTGTATTCATATATCCCACATTTTTTGCGGAACATCACCATTTCTTGGTGACAGGTGAAGTCCATAAACACCATCCTCGTTTCTCTAGACTTACTACCTACCCACATAAATATATGTAAATATGTATATACGCATGTATAGAAAGATCCAATATATTGAATTATACATAGCAATTGCCTCCCACTTCTGGTGCAACAAAACGCCTTTTTTTTTGGAGGACCAAGGGAAACTGCAAGATGCGGAGCCTCTACTGCGACAAGCCTTGGAAGCGCGTGAAGTCAATCTGGGGCCAAAGCATGTGGAGACGCTCGCGGCAGTGACTGGGAAGGGAAGATTCACCAGAGATGTGGGATATTAATATGGATGTTTCCTAAAATAGGGGTACCCCCAAATCATCCAGTTTCATGGGATTTTCCACTATAAACCCACCATTTTGGGGTACCCATATTTTAGGAAACCTCCATATGATTACTGTGATAAACCATGGCAAACCCAATTCCATCCGCAATTTCGGTTGATGAAACTGGGTCTACTTCTACTTGGGATGGGTCAGAACCTACGACATTTCCAGGTTTGGGTGGATAAACGGTCATTAATCAGCTATTTTAGGGTACCTGATATGATTCATGTGGTAAACCATGGTAAACCCAATAATCATGGGATATAGTACGATATTGACAGGAGAATATGGATTGATATAGGATAATAGTGGGATAATAAGGAATAAATATGGGATAACTATAATCAACCAGAATTGGGTATACTTCTACTTGGGATGAGTTAAAAGGACCCCGAATGGATGGTTACTGGGAAGGTTTATCATTGGGTTTACTACAGTAATATGATTAAATCAACAAGAGTCAGGATATCACGAACAAACATGTGATATGACCGACTGCATTTTGGAATTTGAGTACTAACAATCACCTGTGACTTGAACGACAACTATGGATAGGTCTGATGGATTCGATGCAATTTGGGTTTGTCTGAAAATATTGACCCCAATATTTGATGTATATATTTGATTATCATTGCCCAAACTGTTCCCGATTAGAATGGCAATTTCGGTTTCGTGGATGGCAATGATAATCAGACGATTTTCTCACGGCTCAGGTGCGCAATTTGTTGTCTCTGCTGGACTCTTTGGGCGAAGACTCGGAGTCACTGCTGCGACGACTCTTTGAGGGTCAGGAGGCGACTTTGGGACCCAAAGATCCCAACACCTTGGAGTGGCCTGGCAGACATGAGGCGGGTGGAGTCATGGAGCTCGGTGAAGCTGTCAGGAACATCTTGGAGTGGGAAACTTTCGGGATTTTCTTCCAAAAACGGAGGTCGTTTTTGGATTTTCCTTCCAATGACCAAGTTTAACTTCTCGTAGATTCACGGAAGTGTCACGGAAGTGTCACGGAAGTGTCACGGACTTTGCGCTCTCTGGAGATTTGAAGAGCCGTTACGGGTTTTGGGGCCAACCGTGCACTTGAAGCATTTCCATGAGGGTATTCATAATCCAGTGAAACCTCAAGAGTGCTTCCAAAGACAAAGTCGTCTAATTTGGTTGTTGCTAAAGCCATGAATTTTACCGAAGAAGACCTTGTTTCTTTTCAGTATTGAAGATTTATGTATTAGATAAGCGCGGTCCCGTTGGGAAAAGGAACTTCCATTTTCCGCTTTTTTCCCCTGCCTGTTTCTGGTGCCCTTCTGGTGCTCACTGTTAGCAGTTTTCTTGGGCGGCACACAAGATATGGGTGTGGCTCATGATACCTTTATTGCAGCCACAGAAGTGTGATGATTTATAGGACACAACTGATCAACTGTCGGGGTCGGAGATCCGATTTTGAGTCCTCTGGTGCGGTCTCTGTGTGGATCTTCGGACATGAAAATGTTGGGTGAGAAGCGCAGCTGGTAAATGATTACTTTACTATGTACTGGAGTCATTGCCAAATGTTTTCATATCCCAAGTTGCCAAATATGCTAGCTGTATGTGTTTGGTTTCATTGAAGCTGCATTTTCTGTTGGTCAAAACCTCCAGTTCCGACACTAAAACACAGTGGCTGATTGCCGGTGCCACCTGGCGTCGGAGCCTAGGTCCCTCGCCAATTTGGCCAAGCACCTTGAAGCCAAAGGTGACTCTGAGGCCGGACCATGGATGGGATTGTGATGACTGTGTGGCCATTCCGTTGGGTTCAGCGAAACATTTTTTTAAAACACATATTCACAACGCATCAAGTTGAACTATGGAATCTTAACATGATGTTACTATAGGTTTGATGGTTTTCACATGTTTTCACCCCGTTCTTGACGTTTTCTTTCAACTCGTTTTCACCATTTGCGATTTTTTTCGGCTTCAATTCTGGGATTTTGGTGATTTCCATGGGGATGGGTCAAACATGGGGTACCTGTTTGGAACCACCCGAGACTAATCCATCCTCCATTCTTTTTTTGCAAACTCGTTTTTCGAAGAATATTCCTTGATGAGAGATTCAACATTTCCAAACTTCAAGTCAAGCAAAATTGAGAGATAACAAGAATCCAATCGCTAAGCCTGGCTATATCCAACCCCTTAAATCATGGCATAGACCCTTGGGCACGGTCATCAACGTGGGGGACCGCCCATGGCCAGCACTCAAGATGCGGACCTTGATCGAAGTCCAATTGGGGATATCATATCTGCAACAAAGACTGGGGGATTTTTAGTCACCCAGAAATGAGAGATATATAGTACAATATTCTACAATTTTCTACATATTTCCATTTTCATCATGGTTTGCACGGCAGATTTACGAGCTGAGAGACAAAACTTTCCAGGCCGAGAAATTGTTCAAGGAGTTGGAGGTTAGGCAAGGCAGCAGCAAGGAGTGAATTTTTTAAACCAAAATCAGTGGCAAACCAGAGGTTTGCTGAACTCGTCTCACCCTTTCCATCGGCTCTTGATTCGGCAAGGGTCAAAGGTTTGGACATCAAAATGCTGGTGCTGTGCATGCTGGGAGAGGGGAGAAGAGTGGAGGAGAGTCAGAAGTTTTCTCTACATTTCTTTCAGTTCTACATATTTCTTTCTCCTGTTTCTATAACTTGTTTCTGAAAATTGAACCTTTCGGCCTCTATGGGTTGCGGTATGTTGCAGTGCTTTCTTTGCGGTTGAAATCCCCAGTTTGCCGGTTCAGAAGTTTAGGGATTGGCATGGTTCCCCATGCAAGTTGGTACATTGCAGATCCATCCTACTTGGTAAACCAACAGGTCGCTATGGAAGAATCACTATCGAATTACGTTCGGGTAAATCATCGAACTAGCCCCGGGTCATCTATACCATAGCTGCATGTGCATAGCTATGTATAGCTATGTTTTGCTATGTGTATAGCTATATTATAGCTGTATGTATAGCTATGTTGGTTTACTAGAGGGTGCAAGTTCAGATTTTCCAATTTCTCCCGTGTTTTTTGTCGTGACTTGCGACCCAACCCGCAGCATTTTCACGATCCAAAAGGATGGATCCCCTCGAGAGGCAAAGGTCGGCAGTTCTGCCTTTCACTCAAGGTCGGCCCACGGCCATGGTCACAAGGGCTTGAAAATGGGCGTTGGAAACGTGTTTTTGCTCCATTTTCAAGACATGTTCAGAGCAATCTGTAGCTCTGACTGGAAATCATCTATGGAGAACTGTGGTTATTCCGAGTCGCGGTCTCAAACATATATTTTGCATCACACATCTATTTTGCATTTTAATTAGTTGGAAGAATGGTCCTGAAATTTTGGGGGTTGGAACCTCCAACGTTGGTGAATATCTCCCATTTGAATGGCAATATTCACCACAATATGTATATATATATATATATAATATAATAGATATAATACTGTAGAGTAGCGCAATGTAGTGTATGTGTATATATATATATACATGTTTTACTGTTGTGTATAACTAAAGATGTAAACAACACCAGCTAATTACATCGATTTTATGAGTTGAAGCCACCGACTTGATATTTCACGAACAGCTTTATGAGAGGTGACTTGGCATCATGGGCTGCGCAGCAAGTCTCTCTGCAAAGTGCGCCATTGGATGAGCGAAATGCCGAAGTAGATGACAAGGAGCCTGCGTGTAGAGTTGATTTTTCAAGGTATACATGTATACATCTAAACATATGCAAATCCATCTTGAACTGTTGAACTATATATATATATATAAAATATATGTATAAGTATGTATACATATATATAGTGCATAATGCCTACATTGAAGCCTTCTATTGCTTGGGGTGACCTCAGGCCAAACCCCAAATGTTCTCAATGTGTATGGGTTGACTCTGCCAAACATGGAGAAAAGGTGTCAACCACGGTGGCTGCTTTAGTATTTGACCCAAAATGACATCGGGATATTTACGAACCAAGCAAAGACTGCTTTCGAGAGCTCGCCAGGTATTTGCCCGCTCCAAAAGTGGAGGAAGGGACTTCACAGGCGCTCTGGCAGAGCCTCCGTAGGGACTTTGCTGGACACTCGAACTCAACCACAATCACAATCCAGATATAGTGGGATAGCAACAATATGGGGTGGATGGTTTTGTCCGAAAATCCTGGCAAATGATGAGAATCCAGGCAATAAAACACACAGTTGTCTGGGAGTTGATCCCGGTGGGGAATGTGACATGTGACTTTTTTGCGTGGAGTAAAAAAGGGGTAAACGATGGGGATGCAGTCAACAGCATCCCAAGCAATAAGATATTCCCCAATAGATATGTGAAACCCTCAGAATTCTTGGATCGATCTGTGCAAAAAGGGCTGACAGTAACTTGAGTTCAGATCATCACCGTCCAAATTTGGCTGACAGGCAAGCAGTTCAGCCCCGCAGGACTGCAGTGTAAATGTGACTTGGGGATGCGCCACCGAAGCTATTGACAACTTTCAAGGGACAATGGTGATCAACCACTGGATTTGGGAGTTATCCCGTTTTCACACAAAACCATGCGGCTACAGCCAAGAATCCAAACGGTAAACTGGAGGATGGTGTATTTTTGGGTTTACCTTATGGACTATTTTGCCACAGTGCTCAGACTGGTTTTGTTAAGACCTTTGCTGATTGCTCCCTTTTTGGTTCATGTTTGCTCTGAATTCTCGCAGCGAAACTCGTTTTAACATTGTTTTGGACATCTTCCAAGGATTGATTTCCCTCTTTTCTCCTCCTGAGTTTATTTGAGCAGACCATTTGGATTGATTTCTATATCCCCCACAGGAGGCTGTGCCGCCCTTGGAGCCCCTTCCCCAGGCAGCCGGAGGGGTGCGGAACGGATGGTTTCTTTATCCCCCTTCATTGATCGCTTATGGAATGCACTTTGGCGGTACACGTCAAACAAGGCGGTGTTTGTTTCGGGGTTTCTCATAATAGTTTTGTGTTTCTTTTTGCAAAAGCGGTTTCTTCTATATAGCTGTGTTTTTCATGATTTTGTTTGGGATTCTCGAAGCGCCTTTTTTGATCAGGCGGCAGTGGCCGTAGTCCTACAAATGGTATGATCCCAGACTTGGATGAAGGGTCAACACAGCACAGGAATTCTGGAGGTTTGTTGTGACACTTCCAACAAAAAAAACAACCTAATGTTGGTAAAACAATAAACCATCCCCAAAATTACCATACATAGGTGGTATAAATCCTTCCCAAATAGGTGGTTTATTATTGTTTTACCCACATTATGATATCTTCAGTATTTCCTGCAGTTCTGGGTGGCTCCAAGGTCAATGATCAACCAGGGTCTCAACCTTTGTGAAGACAACGATTCCCTGTGACCATCACCCGTGGTTTTCAGCGGCCCAGTCGTGGCTCAGGGGCCTAAGAAATGGACGCGAACAGAGGTTCGGAGCGTCCGTCAATGCCCAGCTGAGACTTGAGTTGCTGAATTTCGAAACCTGCACAGATTTCTGGTTTTGCTGATTTTCTGTTGGAGAAATTCAAACTACCTGAACTGTACTTGAAATGTTCTCATTTCGGAAATCTGATGAAATCATCAAGAGCATTCGAGCCAAGATTTGGTTTCTCAATCACATTCTCACCATTTTCCACAGAGATTGGGATCGGAACTGTCGCAGATGGGGCAGTTTACAGTGCCTCAGTTGGTCCGCTGGCTGGAAGCACCTTGGACAGCAGGGCATGGAGGATCCCCAAGTTATGGTTGGTTTATTGTTGGATAGAATCTAGAATCCTATTTTTCAATGGATGATTTAGGGGTATTTGCATGAATTGGACACATCCATTTTTACACCTCCATATATCTATGGAATATCCTTAGTTATACAGTTGCATAGCTATATACTCAGGTGCAAGGGTCAAGACTTAGGTAGATCACCCATATTTGGGCGGTGGTCATCAACCGATTTTCATAGGGATTTATATACCCATGATGTTGGGATTCCCATGGCATGGGATGGATGACCATAAACCACATATCATGTTTTGACCATGACACATATGGTTTTGTCTGAAAACAGGATACCTCCAATTCCCATGGATTGTCATTTTCCTCATTCAACTAGCCGTTCGAAGGGTATACACAACCCCCATGCAGAATGATAATGCGTATTATGTCATGTCACAGGATATATACATAATATTGTATAACGTAGATTCCTTGAGGTATCTCCATGCATTGTTTTTTTGGGATTCTGTACAGGACACCTTTGTTTTTGCTTCTACAAACAAAGGTGTTTCCGAATTTCCCATCGTTTTTCCTGTAAACTTTGAAAGGAACTTCTACAGGAACCTCCACCCAATACCGCGGTTTCAGCGGATTGTTCCTTAAACCCAGCCATTGAATTCTCAGAATGCTTGGTTTCCCCATTATAATCCCACTAGAACCTCATTATCATCGCATTCTAATCCCATGAAATATCCCATATCATAGTAACATGAGAATCATATCTCCCCGTATATTGTAGTATAAACATGTTATAAACATCTATGAAATATCCCCATGTCACCATACAATCCTAGTGCTATCATCATCCAAAGCTTCACAGTCCTTGAAGATCGACTTGAGCAATGCGATCTCGGCGGAACATGCGCGCCGGCGTCTCTGGGAGGCCCCGGGTTTTCCCCGGATGGATGAACCGCCGGTAAAAAAACTGCAGATCTGGCTTAACTATTTAGATGATGAGGATATTACAATATAGGACAATATATTGGGATATATGTTTCCCCAGATGATGATTGTAATGGCTTGTAACCCAACTTGACAAACATCTCAAAAACGGGTATCTTTGACGACGCGTTCGTAACATGGGGATTTGAAGCAGCAAGGGGATTGTAGTATTGCCGGAAATGGTAATTCTAGCGCCATTTCTCATTGGATTGGTTTAAGGGAAAATTTACAGGAAACCATGGATTTTCCCATCAAATATGGAGGTTTCCTGTACATTTTCCCTTAAACCAATCCAGTGAATTTCGTTTTGAACCCGGCAAATTGGGGATTTTTCAACCAACAAGCTTGGGAGTAAAAACACGCGTGGTAAGCCCAATGAAGGTGACTCGGAATCCCCAAGTCTCCAAGTCACCATAGGTTTCAAGACTAAAATGTGTCTAATGACTAGGATGATTTGGGTCAGAATTATACAAGGTGCCACCCCCCAGTTATGTTTGTGGGTTAATAACCCCATCAATGGTAATTAGATGTATCTATTGTATATATATATATACACAATTATATACATGTTTACCATAGACAATAGTTGTTGGAGTTATGCTTGCCAACTGAGCTATCGCAAACCGGGGCCCCAGCTTCTAGAAATTGGCCCAGATTATTAAGGATGTGTCTCTGAAAGGTCAACCTTGGTTCCCAATGATCGGATGATCAACGTACCAACTATTCAATGGCTTATCGCTCCCTTCCAATTGGGAGATATTCAGGGATACAACCCAGCTACCAACCATTTTTGCAAAAAAATGGGGTGATCTTCCCATTCTCATCCATTTTGCTTGCACCTCCATTTTTGTTTGTCAAACCTCCATTTCTTGCATAACGTTCTGATGTCGGCTGATCCCACCACCATAAGACCCAGGTCAACAGCAGAAAACTTAGCGATCCATTTTTTGGCTCAAACCCTTGGGTGTTTTTCGTGGTGATCTCATCATTATGATCCACCATTTAAAAAACATTTTCTACTAGCACTATATATATATATACATCATCTCATCATTAGATGTTCATTCATCATCATCTTGGTGTGTCTGAAAATGGGGTATACCCCCAAATGGCAATTTTGATTTTGGAACATGATGATTGACCAATGAATTTGGGGGGTTTCCCCTAAATTTTCAGACACACCCATCTGGAGGTTTCCTAAAATGGGGGTACTTTTTAATCATCCATGTTTTTAAAAGGATTTTTCCATGAAATAGACCATCCAGCGTTTTTGGGGATTCCCCATTTATTCTGGAACCCCACTGACATAGCTATGGAAAGTCAGCATTTTTAATGGGAGAATCAACGATTTCTATGGCCATTTTCAATAGCAAACCGTTAAATTACCAGCAGTTCATCTTGGTGAACTTTCCAGATTGCCTGCAGGAGATCCAGAACTCTCGACCCGAGGCATTAGAGCAGGCAAAATGGGTAGAACACCATGGTGGGAACGTGTGGTAAGCTGCATTTTTCTTGGGATATAATCCCTCTTACTATGGGTATCTATGGGTACATATCCATTTGTCAACTGCACCCCCAAGTATATTTGCAAAGACCTGCCACATTTTGTCTGTACACGAGACTTACTTACCTGGCAGAACTTATTTGTGAGCCCTGCCACCCAAAATTGGATAAAGGGAACATCTTCATATTGAACACCCTGAATTTCATTGCAAAGACTATGGGTTTTCTGTGATGATTCTCTAAGTCGAGCCATTTAAGCCAATGGATGGTTGGATTTCCCTTTGTCATCCCCCTACAATATACCCTCTCACAATTTAACATAGCTATGGAACATGATGAACTTAACATACAAGTAATTCATCGAACTAAATGGGCCATAGCAAACTGTTAAGTTGTGAGAGGGGAATCCCGATATGTGCTATGGTCATTTTTTTATTGTACTGTACACCCATATTGCGGGATGGTCATCAATGCATTTTCATAGGGATTTACATACCCACTATGTTTGGATTCCATGGCATAGGATGGATGACCATAAATTCCTTTGGAACTTGACCCTGGCGCATGTATGTCTATATATATATATACATAGTTGGATGATTACATGTTCCCATTCATATGGCATGAAATCCCGGTTCTTAACTGTTAAATCCTTTTGCCCTCTGGTAAACTAAGAGATCGCTCTGGACAATCCCCAATTTCAATGGGTAAATCATCGACAAAAACCATCAAAAACCCATCTATACCCTAGCTTTTCGTATGTTTACTGGAAGGTTTTTTACCAAAACCATCAAAAACCATCAAAAACCATCAAAAACCATCAAAAACCATCAAAAACCATCAAAAACCATCAAAAACCATCAAAAACCATCAAATACCCTAGTCCGTTTTTAAATGTTTTTAACATCATTGAATCCCATGAAATCCCATGAAAAACCACCATGAAATCCACCACTAGTCGTCACCAATCCCCATATGTTTCCAGAAATTCGCATCGAATCCGGGAGGTGACCGCCTTGGAGGACTTGGAGTATTGGCCTCTCCCCGTTCCTCGGTGGATCCCAAGATTTCACCGGGGGGATTTCACCAAAATCACCAAAGATGGGGGAAGAAAGCAATGAAAGTGGGACTTGGGCAAAGGTGAAGATAAAGATGGAGACTTGACTTCAAATAAGAATCGGATTTACCATGATTTAACTAGTAGAAGGGCAGATTGACCAAGGGAAACTTGGGAGCAAATACGGATGCTATCGACCAGGAAGGACGTGCAACACCAGTGCACCCAAAATGGCGTTTAGGACGAATTTTATCTTCAAATCATGTTGCAATCTCCATTTTCTTGGGGAGTTCCACTTTAGATTTCAGCTATAGAAATCAAACTCTCCACTTTGGGCATCTCAGACATCAGGCCCGTTTTATATCCCATCTTGGTCGGTTTACATCCCATATTTTGCCAGAAAGAAAACACCATCCCTTCATTGGTTAAAGGGAAGATTTACAGGAACCCCCCTAGATTTCAATCGGAAAACACTGGTTTCCCTGCAGATTTTCCCTTCAACCAAATTTTGTGACACAGACTTTGAAGATCTCTGAGGAGATGTTGCGTTGGCTGGAGTATTTTGATGCCCTTGATGACAAAGTTGCACCCAAGGAGTGGATGGTTGATTTTCTGCTGGATTTTCCATAGGGGTGAAGATCCAAACTGAAATATCAGCAGGAAACTTGGATGGAGATGAATCGGGCTAGAACACCCATTTTTGATAATTGTTGTAGAGATTTTCCCTGAAACCAATCCATTGAACCAAAACATGGTAGGATGAACTGATAGCCAGATGACTGGGATGGCTCTGAGACGACTGGTTTACGATCCCTTTTGTCCTTTTCAAATCTTTTTCACCTGAGTTGGATTTGGAGATGATGTTTTCCAAAAAAACTGAAATGAGGGACACCCAAGTCATCCCAAGCTGATCGAGTCGCGATCGCAGGACAAGCTGATTGCGATGCTCCTGGACCACGCGGAGGAGTTGCCACCACCCAACTTTGGGGAAGATGCCGAGGCCTCCTTTCTAACCGAGGCGTGGGGGTGGAAGGTGGTAAAAAGTGGCGGGGAAATGGTTGGATATGGGTTATGTGGGTCAGTTCTTAGCCCCGAAAATGACGGGTTTATTGGGTTAAAAAAAAACGGGGAAAACCAAATTGGGTCCATTGGTAAACCAGTTTTGGTACACGGATTCGGCAGAGTTTCTGTAGTGACTTTCAGACCTGCTTCTGAGGTGAGGAGTTTAGATGGGAATGCAAACGTTCACGCTAAAACTGGCACAGAAATTTCCATAGACTTGGGATCACGATGCGGGCATGGATGAAATTTATCACTCATGTTGATCTTGTCTTGGTTGTATCTACCCAACAATGGCAACATACTGGTACCTATTTGGAATTATAGAATTCCTACGCTGATTATAGAAGAATTGCCATTTCCTTGAATATCACAATCCCATGTGTAATTGCCAATGGATATACAGTATGATCCCTGTGGCCACAGGATTTCTTAGACTGCTGGTTGACATTGCTACCATTTAATGATCTATATAGTGGACGCACATCTCAAAGTGCAGCTTTTGTGTTGTAAACATAAACAACTAATTACCTTTTGAGAATGCTCTTTACCACCTATTTCAGGCAAATGACCATATAGATGACTAACATCTTTGGTTTTATGGGGACTTGAATTTTGGCAGAGGGATCTATGGGTCAAGTCATTGGGGGCTTCAGATTGACCTGTATATCTGTGGAATGAGGGCCGGTTTGACCCATTTGGCGCTGTTGATATAAAAATGAAGGTCAACATGTCAAACATGGCCAGACCGTGAAAATCCATAGTCATCAAACAATCATGATTATGTGATCATCACAATCATCACAATGATCATAACATATCATGTTATCATGTTTGACATCCTCATCATCATAGAAATTCATCCACTTTTTGCGATAGTCAACCCATCATCAATCCAGCTGGTCAGCTTGTCGCGCTCCAGGTGCAGCGACATGTGACCTTGGTCAAGCAGGCCATTGGACGATCTACATGGGATACACCGACTTTTTCCGACTTAGCCATTTAAACAACAAGCATTGGGGGTCTAACATGGAATTTTTATGGCATTTGATAGGGCTATTTTTTAGCGGTACTAGCATTGTGGGTTTGAGTCATGAATGGGATTTCACCAACCAGTTCATGGCAATATGCTGGAAAATCTAGCCACTAGAACAGGACTTGAACCAACAGATCATGGATATGGATATGTCTGAAAATGAGGCCTCCTATTTATGGTAGTTACCATGGGGAAGATTGCAACCGTGGGATTTGAGATATTTTAGGGTACCCCATGTTCATCAAGCTCAAATTAGGATAATCTGAGATACAACTTCAGGCCAAGTTTCAAGTTTTGACCTGCCTAGGAAAGGTGTCATTTGACCGTTCCCAGGCCGCAACAACCATCATTCTCCAACTTTCAGAGCTGCTCATGGAGGCCGTCGTAGGGGGTGGAAAAGCTGGAGATTTTGATGATCGAAAAGTAGGGATGTCACTGTCGCCAAGGATAGTACGGGTAAAATTTTGTTGTGCAAACCACAGATTGGTCACTTTTTTGATTCGAAACCATCCGTTTTTTTGGCGGTATCCAATTGACAGAGAGCAGTTTGTTGACAACCCAGGTATCCATTGATGAAGACTTACATAAAACAAACCCGCTTTACTTTCGCATTTGGCTTCCCTGAAATGTACATGTCCTACTGTTTTTGGTGGGTACAAGACGGGGTCCCAACTTACAACTTCTAAGTTGGTTTGAAGCCCATCCAACTGTATACTGTATACTCCATAAATATCCATAAATATCCATCAACATCCTTAAACCTCCATGAACGCCTTACCAAGTGGCCTTCATACCTAAGGTCCCAAGAACCCTTCTTCCCATCCCTGCTGTGTTCCCTGGCGAGGCGGAGGCACAAGAGCAAAACAAACATCCGTGGTATGCCAATGGGAAGGCTGGTCTGGAATGCCGTGGGATGTCCTGAAGTATACCCTCTGGTGAACTAACATAGCTGTTGAAAATGGCTATTGATAGTGGATTTTCCCATTAAACATGGTGATTTTCCACAGCTATGTTAGTTTACCAGAGGGTAGTCACTTGAATGCGGAACATGATGAGAATCCATTGGACTTGGCATTTTTCCGCGGAATTTTCAGACCCAGCTGATGTCTGAAATCCAATCATCAACTTCAAGTTTTTCAAGTCCTTTTTAAAGATAAAACACATATAAACAACTTCTCAAAGTAGGATGGAGGCATGGGGAAACATGTTTTGGATGTACCATGGTCACATTGCTCGGACCGGAGCTTGGACCTGCGGAATGTTTGATTCGGCTCCAGGTGGGTTCTGATGTTTCTCTTTTTCACGGTATAGCCATCAATATCATAAAATGACCTCCTTTTTTACGGGAAACATATTGAAATACTGTGGATGGAAGAAATCCTACACCACCAACAGGATGGTTGAAACCCTGTAAATCATGGGAGACACCACCAATCAACTGGTGCAGGATTTCGCAACCATCGACAGTATGATGATAGCCAATAAAATTTGGTGTACCCCATTTTCGGACAAACCTATGTAGGGATTCCTGCTGTTTCGGAGATACTATTTCAGGCACGCGGTCTTGACGTGATGTGGGCCTCAATACCTTAGATTCTTATGATCAGAGATGAGGTACTCTTCAGGTAAATGTACGTCATGAACAGAACTATAGATTCCAAAAACACAGCCAAGGAAGATCAAGGAAGTTTGTATCAATCATTCAGATTTTTTAAAATCGTGACTCAACATTTTCTCATTTGGCAATCCTGCCCTTTGGGAATGACAGGCCCTCACAGATTTCAAAGCATCTGAGTTGAAAGGAGCCGAGGAGGCGCCAGGGCCATTTTGATGGACATTTCACTGGCCAAGATTTTGGGGATTTCACCCAAAATATATGGGGATTTGTCATGATGTTGACAAACAATGGGGATTCAGCACCTACAATTTTGGAGGATATCCCCAGCAAAAATGGTGAAAATGCTGGGATATATGATATATAATGATATATAACCAACAATATCTCGCAGATTTGTCCATCCTGATTTACATAACGATGTCATGAAATAGGCTATCTGGTTGAACACACCCTGTTGGTGAAATCAAACATGACGTGATATCTTTGGAAGATTGATTTTACAGTGGCCATTCTTCCCAGCAATGCGCAGCGTTACCAGTTTTGGTCGCGTATACCCTCAGATCCAAATGTTTGATGGTGATCATTGCGTCAATTCTCAGGGGAAACTCACCCCAACTCCATTTTTTTTGCTGATGGATGTAACCAACAGATAAGGGGATGGATCTTGCCACCATAGACCATCAATGGGATGAAGATCCGAACCAACCAGCTTGGACAAGGACAAAAACGAGTATGAGGGTGAACCGACCGGCACCCAAATATCTAGAAGTTTCTTTGATTTTCCCTACACAATCAAATGTTACCGTAAATTCTGAGGAGGGTTTTCGCTTCAAATGAGGTTACAGTACCTCTTATTCAATCTTATTCATATACATATATATATATATATATCCAGTCTTGGTCTTAGTTCAACATTAAAAAACATCATAGGTCAATCGCAACCGCTTGCGCAGATGAACATCCCTTTTATCGAGCTGCAAGCCGGGGAAGAGGCAATTGGAACGGGAGACATCTGTTCGGCAAAAATCATAAGATCGTCCTTCGGAAGTGTATTTTGGACTGCAGATAGATTAACCCCTATTAAAACCATAAGATGCATGTTGCTTGGATGAAAAAATAAGAGATTCCTGAAGCCACAGTTTGTGATTTTGAGTTTTTCTGCATCGGTCTTTCCTTTTAAAGACGCAACTTTCACCCATATCCGTTTGACACCTTTGACTTGGTTCGGAATTGCATGAAGCCGAAGAGTTGCAGAATTCCTTCAATCGAATGGTTCAACCCATTGATGGTCTCCATGGTCTCTGGCCTTGACTCATTTGAGTTTGTGAATCTGGGATTGGCGTCCCAGGTGGATCTCACAATTCATGAGGCCTGGGAGAATCTCAAGATCCGGCAGAGAACGCTTGGGAAAATGCTTTGGTTTCCACGTGCATGTCACTGTCATGAGGACTATTGGGGACGTATCATTCACTGATTCAGATTGATGTGGATGGTCAAAACATGTCAAAACCATGGTTTTCTGCACAATTCGCGCAAGAATATCACCATTTGGGTTGCTGGAAATGACATTTGTTGCTGCTACAGCTGTCGTTTTTGGTCCCAAGAATCGTTGGTCTAATTTTGTTGGAGATTCACATATCGAAGTACCCCAATTTCAATGCGGATTTCATTCATGGATGTCCCATCTTTTTCCGATGATTTTCCCATGATTTTCTCAGATTTTTTCCCAGCCCTCTGCGCAGTCCAGCGGTTGGGCCTGGGTAATGAAGGGCGATCAGCATGGCTGGGTGTCGCTCTGAGCTGTGGGAAGCTTCGATGTTTTTTTGGTGTTCTTGAAAGTTCAAGGGGGAACTCACTGGGTTTTTTTTGGTCGATTTTTTCTGTTTTTGTTTCAAGTTTTTTATGGTTTCTCAGAGTTTTTATAGCTTTAGAAAGTGAGATTTTGTTGCAATTGACGGTCAACTTTTGCTGGGTTCCAGTGTAGATTAGTCGAAAATACAACGATAAAGTCCATTCGATCAATCTCAAGGTGTTTGGGGTTGTCTGAAAAAAGGATACCCCTAAAATCCATTAGTTAATCATCACTATCATAATTTTAAAGGCCATTTGGGAGGGATACCCCATTTTCAGACATACCCATTTGTATCTTTCACTATTCTCACACATGACATAGATGCTGAGAATTGCCAACTTTCAGGGGAACGGAGTAAATGGCACTTAGTTGCAGGGGGGATAAGCAACTCCCATCAACTAAGAAATATGGAGGGTATAAGCGATAGCTTCGTAAGTTGATGCTAGCTGAAGGTACATGCAAACAATTCAAAACATCTGAATGACATATTATCAATACTCTCTTATACATTATTATACCATGTTATATATATATAGATATGTATATATCCATGTCTTTGGGAGAATAAACATCCCATAATCCAAGAATGAGTATCTTTTTTTGCAGGAACCCCCACAAACTTGGGTAAAAACTATGGTTTCGGACGGTTCCCAATGATCATCTTATTATAATCCAGTGAGATATCTCCATATCATCACCATACAATCGACATATACTTGGATTGCCCGATGAAATCCTCTATTTACATGAGAATTTTCAGTTGCCATAGGGAAAATTATCACCACGTACCCTCTGGTTATTTAACATAGCCATGGAAAATCCCCTATAAATGGAGGTTTTACTGGGAAAATCATCCAAAATTAGCCATTTTCCATGGCTATGTTACTGCAACGTAAACCCAGCTTCAGCCTATGCCCCGGCCGAGGTCCCAGCTACTGCCGTGACAGAGGTGGCGGTAGCACTGCAGGCAGGTGTCCAAGAGCCAGGAATGGCTGCGGATCTTACGATATAAAGGGCTTTGAAGTAAGACATACACTCTGGTAAACTAACATAACTATGGGAAATCACCATTTTCAATGGGAACATCCACTATAAATGGCTATTTTCAATAGCTATGTTAAATTACCAGAGGGTACTGTATTTGAATTGTAACCAAGATATTTGTTTTTTATTAGCCAAGTGGTTGTGAACCACGAAAAAAATCTCAACCCATGGGGATTCAACAGCGGCGGAGAATTACAGCGTCGCCATGGAGATGTGGAGATCCGGCCCAGTCACCAGGATGTCCACAAACAACATGAACTATGAAGCATGACATTTGCCCACCAACTACTTTTTGGTAAACTATAACTATGGAAAATCACCATTTTTAATGGGAAAATCCACTATTTCTATGGCTATTTTCAATAGCTATGTTAGTTTGCCAGAGGGTACACTATACGACATTACCGCCATTACCCAATCATATTTGTCACATCCCCATTCTATGGTCCCCTGATGCTGTTTCATCCCCTCCACCTTGGTTTCAGGGGTGTTGGCAGGACTATGCTACAGATGAGTCGGAAAGCGTGCAATGTGCGGAGGGTGACCGATTTGAAGTTGCTTCACTCAATGGTTGACGTGTTGATGGGGGGCTTTCCACGGATGATTTCATGGTGGTGAGTTGCAAGTTACAAGGGTTCTGCATGGATGCAAGCCACCTATCATGACTTATCGTTCGAGGCAGGAGAAAGGTGGTTTGTTTGAACATTTTGGGGAAAGCCACTGAAATCAAGTGGTTTCTCATCCCTTTCCCCAGTAGAATTGCCATGAACTCGGGTATATCATGGTGTATCCCAGTTTTGGACAAACCGGAATAGATGGGCACATTTTTCAAGGCTGGTGAGGTATGGCTACGAATTTTGGCAAAAGGGAAGAACAATCCCCATTTCCTGGTCATCCACCCTTAAGAACATGTAATTTGCTTGGTAAAGCTTAAGTGGGTACTTTCATGCTTTACATTTTTCTTCAAATTGGTATGAATGCATATATAATGTACCATAATGTACCATAATGTACCACAATGTGCCAATGTACTTATTGATTTACAGCATGTGCAAATACCATCTCCTACCACCCAAGCAGAAAGTAACGATTTAAGTATATTCAACCATCCTGAGGTTTTGCCCTACCCAATCAACAACAAGTATCATATGTTATTTGCTAGATATCTCAGATTCGCCAAACAGATGACCACCAAACAGATGACCGCCAGCCGCGCACGTCGTTTTGGATTTCTCAGGTGATCCTCCGTCACTATAGCGGTTGGACTCTTTGTCGCAGAGCCAGAGACAGTTTGGAGCTGAGTTGTGAGACTGTCCCGTGGCATTTTGGGACGAGAGGTGGCCATGATGATGATGATGATGATGATGATGATGATGATGATGATGATGATGATGATGATGATGACGATGATGATGGTAATACTACGGTCAGGCGGAATCGTTTGCCCGGAGGCGCACGACGGTCGTCATCAACATCATCACCACCATCATCATCATCACCACCATCATCATCATCACCACCATCATCATCATCATCACCACCACCATCATCGTCGTCATCATCATCATCATCATCATCATCATCATCGTCATCGTCATCACCATCACCATCACCATCATCATCATCATCATCATCATCATCATCATCATCATCATCAGCATCACCATCATCATCATCATCATCTTCATCATCATCATCATCATCATCATCATCATCATCATCATCATCACCATCATCACCACGCGCGCACTCCCACCCTAAATGGTAACATATATGATAATACAACATACATATTATGAGAATGAACATGAAAACATACATGATATGAGAATGAACATGATAACGTACATGTTAAGTAGATACGACACGTCATACACAACGACATGTAACATCATACACAAATCAGAATACCCCCCCACCCCCCAACCCTACATGTAACATACATGATATTATAACATACCAGATATGACAATGATAGCATACCTGTTATGTATATACGACATGTCATATATAATGACATGTAAAATCATACAAAAATCAGGGTCCACATCCACCCCACCCTAAATGGTAACATACATGAAATTACAACATACATGATGTGAAAATGATCATGGTAAGGTACATGAGATGAGAATGATCACGATAGCATACCTGTTATGTATATACGACGTGTCATGTATAATGACATGTAACATCATACAAACATCAGGATACCCCCCCAACCCCCCCACCCTAAATGGTAACATACATGATATTACAACATACATGATGTGAAAATGATCATGATAACGTACATGTTATGTTGATACGACATGTTATATGTAACAACATGAAACACTATTAAATATATCTATCTATCTCTCCAACTAACTCTCCACCCTATATCTTTGTGTATCTATCTAGCCATCTCTCTGTCTACCTCTCCATCTCTCTACGTCTCTATCTGCCTAGCTATCTACCTATGTATCTATTTACTTATCGATTTAGTGAATTTTCTTGTGCAGATTTCATGTCCATAACATGTGGTCATTTCACATTTCACCATAGGCCTTGAGCGGATCAAAACAACGCGTTTTCCCAAGTTNAGTGAATTTTCTTGTGCAGATTTCATGTCCATAACATGTGGTCATTTCACATTTCACCATAGGCCTTGAGCGGATCAAAACAACGCGTTTTCCCAAGTTTGGCATCGGAGCCTTCTTACGGGGGCATCCAGCCATTGTGTGACCATTCGTTGCTTAGAGGGTCATCACTTGGCGGCTACTGCGACTGTGCGTCGCTGCACCCTTCGAGGTGCCAATATCCCCAACACCACGAACATCCTACTGTTTCTGGTTGTAGCCCTCTGGGCAATTGTGTCACCAAGTTTCTACCCAAGCACCAAGCAAATCCAGGAACCGGGGTACAACTCTCTGCTGAATACAGGTTGCCCCTGTGCGATCCAGGAAGTCGCGCGAAGCCCAGGTTTCAAGGAACGTGAGTCTTGTTGCTTTCCGGACATCAAGAACGTCGCTGAGTATTTGGACGGGACCATTTTTGTGAACGAGTTCGGTAATTGCTCTAGCACTTGTCACTTCATCTTTGTATCCTGCTTTGGCACGATCATTGAAGAGACCTACGTTGACCACTATCTCACTGAACCTGAGGAGGTCAATTGCTTGAGCACTTTGCCAGTTCTTTGCATTAAGCTGGACATTTTGGACATTTCTGTCACCTTTGCCGGCATCTCCCAAAAAGAGCTCTTTGCAGTTTTCAGTGCATCAATGGCGCAGCCTTCATCAACGGCAGGCTCAATTCCACTCACTGAGTATCGCCGTGATGTTCCACCTGGCTGGGGCCCAGGTTTGGCGGATTACCCGCTTCGCAGCTACTTTGAGAAGTTGAGGCTTTGGTATCGTGTTTTTGAAGGAGCTGACGAAGTAGTGGGACCATTGGTAGCAGGCCGTTTAGTCGGCCGGGCTCAGAAATTGGCCGTCAACTTGCGGTTGCCAAGACCAAATGGTGGTTCAGATGTAGGAGATGAAGCATTAGTCAGGCTCAGCGTTGATGAAGTCAGAGATCCAATGAATCCCGAGATCATCATTCAACACCACATCCCAAGCGGAGTTCAGGCTCTTTGCAATGCTCTACGTGACGCTTTTGGACAGAGTGATCAAGACATGGTGAGCAGGTCACTAGAAGCATTCTTTGAGTTCAAGCGTGGCAAATTGTCATTGCAGGAATACTCCGTGGAATGGGATCTTCGATACGATGAAGCTGAGACTCGAAGCAATTTGCATTTGAACGATGTGGCCAAGTTTTACCTCTTCTTCAAGCAGAGTGGTCTTCCAANAATGGGATCTTCGATACGATGAAGCTGAGACTCGAAGCAATTTGCATTTGAACGATGTGGCCAAGTTTTACCTCTTCTTCAAGCAGAGTGGTCTTCCAATCAAGTTCATTGAAGATATCAAGCTTCAGCTCCATGGAGATCTTTCCAGATTTGCAGAGGCACGCACACTTGCCCTGCGTCTCAGTCAGCGTGGCAATGAAGACCATGACAACATCTTCTACGAGGAGAATCAACACGCTGATGAACCATGGACTGAAGATTGGACAGAAGATTGGACTTGGAACTACTATGAAGACGAGAGCGAACAACCTTGGCACGATCATCCAGTTTCAGATGCATGGTGGTATGAAGATGATGACTACTGGGACCACGACAACTACGACTACGACGCTGAGCATTGGCCTCATGACGAAGCGCCACCAGATGCAGGCACTGAAACCAATGATGCTTCTGAAGGAGCCACAGAAGACTTTTACAAGGGCAATCAGAAGGGCAAGAATGCCATGGGAGTTGGATGCGCAATCTGCGGAAGCAAGTGGCATTCATCATCCTCCTGCCCGGTCAACCTTCCTGACAAAGGCAAGGGCCAGTCCTTTGGAAAAGGCAAGAGCTATGGCAAGTCTAGACCATTCTCCAAAGGCTATGGCAAGAAAGGCAAGGGCTATGGCTATCGACCCTCATGGAGATCTGGAAAATCCAAGGGCTATGGTGGTGGAAAAGGATATGGCAAGAACTACGGCAAGAAAGGCAAAGGCAAGTACTTTGCTGACTATGACCATTCCTATCACGTGAGACCACCACTTGACACCAACTATGTCCGCCAGGATTTTCCTTCAGCGACTCCAACAATGCCCAGACCATCAACAACAACTGCACGAACTAGCTACTATCGCTTGGATGTTGACTCTGAAGATCTCACATCAATTCAGAAGCCTTCCAAGAACAAGACGCATTCCGAAGAACACACAGATGGACNAATGGGATCTTCGATACGATGAAGCTGAGACTCGAAGCAATTTGCATTTGAACGATGTGGCCAAGTTTTACCTCTTCTTCAAGCAGAGTGGTCTTCCAACCAAGTTCATTGAAGATATCAAGCTTCAGCTCCATGGAGATCTTTCCAGATTTGCAGAGGCACGCACACTTGCCTTGCGTCTCAGTCAGCGTGGCAATGAAGACCATGACAACATCTTCTACGAGGAGAATCAACAGGCTGATGAACCATGGACTGAAGATTGGACAGAAGATTGGACTTGGAACTACTATGAAGACGAGAGTGAACAACCTTGGCACAATCATCCAGCCTCGGATGCATGGTGGTACGAAGATGATGACTACTGGGACCACGACAACTATGACTACGACGCTGAACATTGGCCTCATGATGAAGCGCCACCAGATGCAGGCACTGAAACCAATGATGTTTCCGAAGGAGCCACAGAAGACTTTTACAAGGGCAATCAGAAGGGCAAGAATGCCATGGGAGTTGGATGCGCAATCTGCGGAAGCAAGTGGCACTCATCATCCTCCTGCCCGGTCAACCTTCCTGACAAAGGCAAGGGCCAATCCTTTGGAAAAGGCAAGAACTACGGCAAGTCTAGACCATTCTCCAAAGGCTATGGCAAGAAAGGCAAGGGCTATGGCTATCGACCTTCATGGAGAGCTGGAAAATCCAAGGGCTATGGTGGTGGAAAAGGATATGGCAAGAACTACGGCAAGAAGGGCAAAGGCAAGTACTTTGCTGACTACGACCATTCCTATCACGTGAGACCACCACTTGACACCAACTATGTCCGCCAGGATTTTCCTTCAGTGACTCCAACAATGCCCAGATCATCAACAACAACTGCACGAACCAGCTACTATCGCTTGGATGTTGACTCTGAAGATCTCACATCAATTCAGAAGCCTTCCAAGAACAAGACGCATTCCGAAGAACACACAGATGGACCAACTCCATCAACCAACTCTGACAAGGTCGAGAAAGCGCTCAACTTCATGATGTACCTTCAAGGACACGAAGAATGCTATCACACTGTCAAAGGCGAGAAGCGCCGAGGACTTCTGATAGACCCAGGAGCTGCTTCAGGCCTAGTTGGGTCTGAGACCTTGAGAGATCTTGTTGAACATTGTCTACCACAAGAGCGACAGCAAGATCACATCTCATGGAACCAGAAGACAACATCTGTTGCTGGAATTTCTGGCGAAGCTGATGAGACTCTTGGAGAAGTCATTCTGAAATTGTCAACATCGAGCAGAAACATTTCCTACCGAGGAGACGTTCTCGGAGGTGCCGGATCACTTTGCCCGGCATTAGTTGGCAATCCCACTTTGAGACAACAACAAGCAGCGATCTACAGCGAGTGGTTTGACAATGGAGATGGTCTTCTGGTTGTTCATCGAGAAGAGATGCTTGGGTCTGACAAGAAGCCTNAGACAACAACAAGCAGCGATCTACAGCGAGTGGTTTGACAATGGAGATGGTCTTCTGGTTGTTCATCGAGAAGAGATGCTTGGGTCTGACAAGAAGCCTATTTTGATACGACTCTTGCTGACAGACTCTGGCCACTATTTGCTACCAGTAGATGGCAAAGATCAGACCAGCATCCCTGCAGATACACACAAGAAGGTTTCCTTTCTCACCAAAGAAACCATCAACCAAAGCATGAAACAATGGCCTCACGATCCACCACAACTCCGACATTGTTTTCTACTATGTCAACGAGACCATGCGGAGACGGATCGGAGTGAATCCAATGATAATGCCTTCTCTTCACAGCAGTTGGCAAACACTGGTGGGTCATCGGATTGCAAAGATGGTGAAGGAACATGTCCAAGTGACCGCTGTTATCTGGATCCATCAATGCATGATGATGTANCAGTTGGCAAACACTGGTGGGTCATCGGATTGCAAAGATGGTGAAGGAACATGTCCAAGTGACCGCTGTTATCTGGATCCATCAATGCATGATGATGTACCTCACCAAGAAGATGAACCTGATTCAGTGCAACAACCATCATCAACTACCAGTCATGGCAATCTCACAAGACCCATTGGTCGACAAGAAGACACATGGACCATTTCAGGTCAATGGCTTGTACGTGAACATAGAGCTTTGCGACGAACATTGTACACGCCTTTGTGTACCAAGACATGTCCTGTGCCTCTTGAGAAACTTTTGCCATTACGACGAACAGAAGTTCACTTCACCACAGATGATGATGCCGATCAGGTCATCGAAGATTCATGGACCAATCCTTCCAAGGCACANGAAACTTTTGCCATTACGACGAACAGAAGTTCACTTCACCACAGATGATGATGCCGATCAGGTCATCGAAGATTCATGGACCAATCCTTCCAAGGCACATAGTGATCTTGGACGACCATGGACAGGACGAACATGTTTCCTGCTTCAAGATGATTTGGAAAACTACTGGTCACAGAAACGTCAACTTGACTCATGGATGCCGAAATACACTGGCGATGCATTTCCTTTTTCAGATGAGAAGAAACTGAAAGAACTCAGACATGAATACAAAGCAATGCCAGAGGAATTTTACACCAAGACAGGACGACGCCCAATCACGCCAGACAACGTTGATCGATGGCTTTCAGAAGTGATCTCAAAGCATCAACAACCAGCCTGCCACTTCCTCGAGCTTTATTCTGGCTCAGGTCGACTTTCACTGACTGTGGCTACGGCAGGGCTGCAGACCTCATTTCCAGTGGATCTCAGGTACGGCTGGAACATCAATGATGCTGACCATCAACAGAAACTTTGGAAGGTCATCANTGGCTACGGCAGGGCTGCAGACCTCATTTCCAGTGGATCTCAGGTACGGCTGGAACATCAATGATGCTGACCATCAACAGAAACTTTGGAAGGTCATCAGAACTCTGAAGCCGGCAGTTGTCTTTGCGTCGCCAAGGTGTAAGTTCCACAGCACCACTTCAAACACCATGAGCCAAGAGAAGAAGATGCAAGGGCGACACGAAGATGAGCCAGGTTTACTTTTTGTCAAGGAAGTTTTTCAGTATCAAGCCTATGAAGGCAGAGGATATGGAGCTGAACAACCTTGGGGATCTACACTCTTCAAGGACAGCCCGCTACGTCCTGAAGAACTACCTGGCTGTCGTCCCAAACAACGATGTGACCAGTGCATGCTTGGAGCAGTTGATGAACAACAACAACCAATCCAAAAGGCCACAGGCTTGATTTCCAACATCAAGTGGAAGAAAACTGCCAAACGATGCGGTGGACACAAAGGACAACCACATGGACAGCTTCAAGGCAAAGTTCAAGGTGTGAATCGTACTTCAAGAGCAGCCGTGTATCCACGCACTATGTGTCAGACTATGTGCAAAGACATCATCGGCTACTTGAACGACACACACCAGCTTCATTTGCCTGCTTGGCCAAAGAGTTTGCAACATGTTTGGCACAGCCATTTCTACAAATGTCCACGCTGTCAACTTGGCAGACAAGCTCCTCCTGGAGTGGAACACAACCTTCTTCCTGGAGAATGCCGTCATGCTCGATACCCAACAGAAGATGGAAAACGACCCAGGAAGAATCCAGTTCTAGCACCAAATCCACTTGCTGAATGGAAGAAAGAAGCGAGAAAGAATCCTATGCCAGAAGTTTTGCTGGTTTTCCCAAAGACGTTGCCACTTGGATCTGAAGCACGAGTTTTCTGGAAAGCTGCGCTTATGCAGATCGTTCAAGATGCTTTGGCCATCTTCAGTGAGGCGGTTGATGTTGGCAGAGACTACCAGCACTGGATCACTGATCAGACTTTGCTGGCAATCGTGCGTGATCTGGTGAGCAAACTCATGTACCTGAAGGGCATCAAGATTTGTCTTCGCCCAGCAGTGAAAGCTTCACCAGCACCACAACTGTCAATACATACTGCACCACTTCGCATTCAGATTCACGGCACAGTCAAACTTTGGACGATGGACGATATGCAGGACCTGACCACTTGCAGTCATCGACAGATTGAAGAGCCCACTGCGATTGATGCATGGCAGATCACTTTGTTTGGCAAAGAACTTGGAGACGGAGAAGCTCAAACTGATTCAGTTGCGAAATCGGCACCAAGAACACCAGCGCCGATGTCTTCACCAGCTACTCCAGCCAGACCAAGTTCATCATCGGCAGGTCCAGCACCATCGACTCCAACAATTGAAGATGAAAAGCCACAAGCTGCACCAGACCCATCACCAACAATTTTTGATGATGATGATGCTGCTCCAGCAGAAGCAGGACAACAGCTTGTGCCTGCCGAACAAGAACCACAAGAANGCTGCACCAGACCCATCACCAACAATTTTTGATGATGATGATGCTGCTCCAGCAGAAGCAGGACAACAGCTTGTGCCTGCCGAACAAGAACCACAAGAAGTACCACCAGATGATGATGCTGTCAAGTATGAAGATGCTCTGGAAGAGTTCAAGCCTCGGAAGATTGTCTCAACAAAACCACTTTATGACTTCAGAAAAGTCTTTCAGCGGTTGCCTCAGCTTGCCGTGGACAAGCCCGAAACGGCGATCAGGCTGTTGCTCGGTTTGCACGAGCGATATTGGCACTCACCGCCCGGCGACTTACGCAATTTGCTGGCGAGGGCCGGAATGCCTGCTGAGGTGTTAAAGTTGGTCAGTGATGCGGTGATGAAATGCCAGATTTGTCGACGATACGTCAGACTTCCAAATCGGCCTCAAACCAAGGTCAACAACGCTGGCACCTTCAATCNGCTGCACCAGACCCATCACCAACAATTTTTGATGATGATGATGCTGCTCCAGCAGAAGCAGGACAACAGCTTGTGCCTGCCGAACAAGAACCACAAGAAATACCACCAGATGATGATGCTGTCAAGTATGAAGATGCTCTGGAAGAGTTCAAGCCTCGGAAGATTGTCTCAACAAAACCACTTTATGACTTCAAGAAAGTTCTCCAGCGGTTGCCTCAGCTTGCCGTGGACAAGCCCGAAACGGCAATCAGGCTGTTGCTCGGTTTGCACAAGCGATATTGGCACTCACCGCCCGGCGACCTACGCAATTTGCTGGCGAGGGCCGGAATGCCTTCTGAGGTGTTAAAGCTGGTCAGTGATGCGGTGATGAAATGCCAGATTTGTCGACGATACGTCAGACTTCCAAATCGGCCTCAAACCAAGGTCAACAACGCTGGCACCTTCAATCNTGGTCAGTGATGCGGTGATGAAATGCCAGATTTGTCGACGATACGTCAGACTTCCAAATCGGCCTCAAACCAAGGTCAACAACGCTGGCACCTTCAATCATTGTGTTCAAGCAGATTTGTTCATGCTGTGGGGCACATGGATCTTGATTCTGGTTGACGAGGCGACGAGATACAAAGTTGCTGTTGCCACCCAAGGGCGAGATGCACAAGAACTCATGCAGAAGCTGCTTGAAAATTGGATGCGCTACTTTGGGCCTCCAGCATCAATGATCATGGACCAAGAAGTTTCTCTCATGAGCCATGAGACAGCAGCCGAGTTTCAGAGATTGAGCATTGAGAGAAAGCCCAAGGGGACCACTGCTGGACCAGCTGCTGCACAACACACAGGGACAGGACTTGTCGAACGACATACTGGCCTTTTGAAGTTGACAATGCTGAAATTGAAGGCCGAACTTGATCGACAAGGCATTGTCTGTGAGACCGCCGAAATCGCCATGGAATCAGCGATGGCGCACAACTCGACACTCAATTATCGAGGAGTGACGCCGGCCATGGCCGTGTTTGGGATCCTACCTCGTGGATTCTATGATGATGAATCCCCAGGACTTCTAGCTGCTGCAGGAGCTCTTCAGTCGGATCTCACCACCTTTGAGAAGGCAGTCCGCATCAGACAAATGTCCCTGGCGGCAGTTCAGCAAGCGATCGTTGAAGATCGAACAGCCAGAGCACACAGAACAAGATCCCATAGACTTGACACCACAGCTCTTGTACCAGGCACATCAGAGGTTGAATTTTATCGTGAAGTTCAAGGTGACGTTGGCTGGAGAGGACCTGCTTTGCTTCTCAGAATTGACCCAGAGGAAGGAGTGGCAATCATTCAATATCAAGGCAGACCTTACCTCGTGTCCATACGACACATCAGACCACACGTCCAGACCTTCTTGAACACGAACGACAACCTGTGCTTGAAAGAGTCAGCCGAAGATGAACTGCTTGACATCATGAAAGCCACAGAAACGGTTCCACCTTTCAACAAGAGATTTCTTGGATATCTACCAGAGCACAAGGCCACTGGCACAACATGGCGAATGGTTCCGAGCTCTGACAATTTTGACCACAAGATCTACAAGAAACTGGAAACCATTTCACAATCTTTGACAACACGATCACTTTCAGGCATGATCTACGGCAGAGCATTGAAGTTCATCAAACCACCTGCCAGCACGACAGGCTACCTGATCACCTGGTCATTGGGCAGCATCAAGTACCACATCCAAGAGCATTGGTAATCTGACCCAATCAAGATGAAGAAGATTTCAGCTGAGAAACAAGAGGATCTTTGCATCATCTACCTCTTTTATCACGTCATCAACCAAGAAGAACCAACACAGAATGACTGGAAGCGTAGTTCAACAACTGCGTCTACTGGAAAACTACATGATCATCAAGATCTACAACCAGACACTGTGATGGATCAACCTATGGAAGATGATGATGTGAACATGGAAGATGACAGGAATCCAACCTCACTCAAACGTGAAGGGCCAGAGACACGAACAGTAGTCATTGCACCAGAAAGAAAGAAGATGCGCATTGAGTACGGCGAGTCCCATGTTGCCTACTACAATGCATGTTCCATTCATCACCTGATGGACAGACGCAGAAAGGTCAAGATGGATTTTCCTTCCAGCTGGCATGGTACTCAACTTTGGGCAGAGAACTCCTTGACCGACAAGCTCATGGCTGAAGCAATTCTACATCAGAAACAGCTTGACATGTACCAGAACCACAAACATCTTTTGCACATTGGTGCGAGTCAAGATGCAATTCTGCACGTGGATCTTCGCACATCAGATGTGTGGCGAGTTGATGTGGATCATCCAGACATTCAAGAAGATGAAGTCTACGACATTTGGCCATTGGTAGAAGAAGCAGATCAGCTGGAAGTTGCACAGTTTGTGCAGGAAAAGGCATTCAAGAAGATTCATCGTGATGCGTTTGACGATGAGATGGTCATCATAGATGCGAGATGGGTCCGTCGCTGGAAGAAACTTGGTGACGGCACAAAGAAGGTGAAGAGCAGACTCTGCGCCAGAGGATGCCTAGACCGGCAGAAAGATTTGCTCACGACAAGGAGCACTACGGCAACCAGATTGAGTCAGAGAATGCTTCTTTCCACTGCTGCAGTTTTTGACCTTGAGGTGGAAAGCTGGGACATTGCAGGAGCGTTTTTGAAGGGCTTGAATTTTCACAAGATTCGAGAAATGCTTCGAAAACTTGGCGTCAACACACCAGTGCGTACAGTGGTTGTTTTGCCACCATTGAATGTATGGCGTCACCTTGCAGCTGCCTCCAGTGAATTTGTAGTTCACGACTACTCCCTCTATGGTCTCTTGTGCTTGAAGCCCATCTATGGACTCAATGATGCACCTCTTGCTTGGCAATTGAGCCTCCATGAATACTTGCGTCAGATCGATGGATCACCAAGTGTGATGGATGAGAATAGTTGGAGGTGGAAGCAGTCCAATGGTTCAATTCTTGCTCTTTGCACTTGCCACGTTGATGACATGGCATTAGCAGCACCACAAGCTTGGCTGGACACACACTATGATGCTTTCGTGAAAAAGTTTGGCAAAGTGACACGACAGCGAATTCCTTTTGAACATTGCGGAGCGAAGTACGAGAAGATTCCAGATGGCTACCGCATGACTCAAAGTGATTTTTGCGCCAAGATGACACCTGCCAAGATCGCTGATGGGCGAAAGGACAATGACAAGCTGACCAAAGAAGAGACAACCAGTTATCGGTCAATTTTGGGGGCTTTGCTTTGGCTCACAGCCACACGCCTTGACTTGATTGCAGATGTCTCCCAGCTTGCTACTTTTGTCACCACTGCAGAGATCAAACATCTACGACAAGCCAACCAAGTTTTGAAACGTGCACAAGCCAAAGATTGCCTTGATGTTGGTTTGTATTTCAGAAAACTTGATCCACGACATGGTTTGCGACTGGCATGTTTTCATGACAGCAGCTCACACACCAGGGAGAAGTCATACGCACATGAAGGAGTTTTGATTCTTTTGATGGAAGACCATGTGAAGCCGAAGAACGACCTCTACGAAATCACTTGCGATGATGAGGAGATCAAATGTCATGGANGGAAGCAGTCCAATGGTTCAATTCTTGCTCTTTGCACTTGCCACGTTGATGACATGGCATTAGCAGCACCACAAGCTTGGCTGGACACACACTACGATGCTTTCGTGAAAAAGTTTGGCAAAGTGACACGACAGCGAATTCCTTTTGAACATTGCGGTGCGAAGTACGAGAAGCTTCCAGATGGCTACCGCATGACTCAAAGTGATTTTTGCGCCAAGATGACACCTGCCAAGATCGCTGAGGGGCGAAAGGACAATGACAAGCTGACCAAAGAAGAGACAACAAGTTATCGGTCAATTTTGGGGGCTTTGCTTTGGCTCACAGCCACACGCCAACTGAACTAACGTCTACAGAGGGTCGAACGATGAAAACAGACCACTGCAGAGATCAAACATCTACGACAAGCCAACCAAGTTTTGAAACATGCACAAGCCAAAGATTGTCTTGACGTTGGTTTGTATTTCAGAAAACTCGATCCACGACATGGTTTGCGACTGGCATGCTTTCATGACAGCAGCTCACACACCAAGGAGAAGTCAGACGCCCATGAAGGAGTTTTGATTCTTTTGATGGAAGACCATGTGAAGCCGAAGAACGACCTCTACGAAATCACTTGCGATGATGAGGAGATCAAATGTCATGGANCATGAAGGAGTTTTGATTCTTTTGATGGAAGACCATGTGAAGCCGAAGAACGACCTCTACGAAATCACTTGCGATGATGAGGAGATCAAATGTCATGGAGGACATGCACACATTCTTTGGAGTCATGGCTCAAAGGCGAAGAGAATCTCATACTCCACAAGTCATGCCGAGACCTTGGCGGCCATCTCAGGCCATGAGGCATCAGTTTTGGTGAACGTCAGATTGAGCGAGATGTTGCACAAGGACAAGCGTCCTACTTTGCAGCAGCTGGCTGCTATCCAAGAGATTGGCAACCCACAATTGCCGATTGATGACTATGGCGACTGCAATGATGTCTACCAATTGGTCACTGGAAGCAAAACGTTGCCACAAGACAAGCAGCAGCGAATCTATGTTCTCAGTCTGCGTGAATCCAGACTGGCGGGACGCATTCGATGGATGTCATTGATTCCAACGAGGTCAATGGTTGCAGATGCTTTGACAAAACCAATGATTTCTCCACAGATGATGGAATTGCTGACTTCTGGAACTTTGGTGGTGCACAATGAGGACACCCACCATCTTCAGATGAAACGTTTGCCTCCGAAATATGAGATTGAAGAGTGCGACCTTGAGACCGATGACGTCACGCTGATCAAACAGTATGACCAGGCGTCACAGAATATCAACAACCTTTGGTGGACTCCTATGTTTGCATCCTTCAAGCGTGGAGCGATTCCTTTTCTATCTTTGCTGGTCCTGAGCGGGCTTCCTATGGCGAGCGCCGAAGAGCACTCCAAGGACGATGATCAGAATGATAGAACGCTTTTCTATGCCATGGTAATGGTAACATTACTTGTTTTGGTTTTGGAACGTTTTCAATGTCGAGTCCGACGGCAAGCGCGCGCTCTTGCATGGTGCAGACCGACGAGATCAAGAATCCAAATCGTCTATGGGCCACAGACAGTGCGAGCGCTGGAGAACCGCCGAATCTTCAGCGTCAAGAACTTGAAAGGAAGTGTCAACATTTGGAGAAGGAATTGAACCAAGCGATGAAAGAAATCACCAAGTTACAGCAGATGAATCAGAAGAACACCCAGAATCACATGACACGAACTCGAGAGATGCAGCAAAAGATCGATATCCTGCAGAACCGAGTGAATGCGACAGATGCTCCAAGACTCACCAATGAACACATTCCTGACACGGTTTTCTACACTGCGCATGGAGAGTGTTTTCATTGTCAAAATTGTCCAACGATCTCCCAGCCAACGATGCGACCATTCAAGCTTGCGAAGTGCAAGCGATGTTTTTGACGGATGTATCACTCACGAGATCCAATTGCAGAGTACGGATCGGAGTGAATTTTCTTGTGCAGATTTCATGTCCATAACATGTGGTCATTTCACATTTCACCATAGGCCTTGAGCGGATCAAAACAACGCGTTTTCCCAANCGGAGTGAATTTTCTTGTGCAGATTTCATGTCCATAACATGTGGTCATTTCACATTTCACCATAGGCCTTGAGCGGATCAAAACAACGCGTTTTCCCAAGTCTTTCTTGATCTATCAATCTATCTATTTCTATTCTATTTCTATTTCAAAATTCTGTTTATTTTGTTTTGTTTTTTCTATTCTATTCTTGTCTTTTATATTCTATTCATGTTCTATTCTCTTCTATTCATTTGTATACTGTTATGTTTTACTGCATTCTATTGTGTTTGATTGTATTCGATTCGACTCTATGAATAGATCTGCCTTTCTATGTCTATCTATGTCTATCTATGCCTATCTATGTCTATCTATGTCTTTCTATGTCTTTCTATGTCTATCTATGTCTATCTCTTTGCCCTATGATGGATCTGTGTATTCATGTGTATATCTACTCACGTACTATTTACAGTATATCTGACTAATTGATTGTTGGCACCTGAGACCCGGCTCAGTTTTGATGAAACTGAGGTGAGGGAACTCCTTCCAAAGATGCTGAAGGATGGCTCCCAGACAACTGTCCCGCAGACCTGTTTTGCCAGTTAACCTCCCAGATTGTCCCAATGGTTTTCTATCCACCAGCATTCAGCGAGCATCATTTTATTGGACCTGATCCTCCACAACCTCAAGCCACAAGACTAAAGCCTCGGAGGAAGATTTCTGTCAAACATATCCGTTCGAAAGGGATGTACGGAAACATGCCAGCAGAATTCTAAATTTTTTGAAAAGAAAAGGATGATGTCCCCAATGTTTGACCGGGATTATCATCGAATTTCCTATTTAGGTTGCCATAAATTGGGATATTAAACCTCAACATATTGTGATTTGAGCGAGAAAAACCTCTAAACAATTGGACTTGTATGTGGGTTTTCTATGGTTTTCTCAACATTTTCAGGCAAAACCATTCTTAATCATCATTTTCCCCATTCAAGTTCGACATAGCCTCCATCCACATCGCCCACTAACAGTGGGCAATGAAGGTTGATAGGAACTCCCTACTAAAGAGATGATAGTTCTGGTGTCACTGCTAGGGAAGGCAGTGCCCTACATTCAATTATATAAACATAGCAATTTAAGTAGGTTATTTTCCATGATATCCCCATTAAATCAAATTAAAATCCCATGAACAATTCATGAAATCACCACTAAATCACGATGAACTCCCCATCAAATCCACATTTTGTTCCCATTGCATCACCATGAATTCAGCCATTTTTCAACCAAAACTCGCGTTGCGTGGCACATGGCGAAACAGCCAGGTCTAAGCGACCACCCAAGGAATCTTGCAACGAAACAGCTTCTTGGATTGGAATGGGAAGAACGCCTGCCAAAACGCACAGTTTACGGTTGGTTGATTCATTTCTCATTGTACATTATCGGAAAAAAACCTATCTTGGGAGGTCGTTTTTTGGGTAAATCCCGCTCAATCATCAACTAACCGTTGTGGTGCCAAACCAGGCAGGCCACTTGGACACTTGGAAACCGCACTTTTTCTGCCGAGAAATATCAAACTCTGGTACCCTGGTGTGAACAAAAAAATCGTCGACGACACAACCAACCATCCTGGAAACGTCAACCCTGCAGATGATTTACTTATCATCCCGCAACGGATAAGAATGGATTCAAATAATTCCTGTGAAATCCCTGTAATCACACTGCGTATATTGTCCTTGATGGCTGCAATCGTATTGACTTATCAAGGTACCCCATTCATGACGATTTCTCATCTAAGAACCAAATTTACCCTCATTCATTGTGGTCCCACTACTGCATACTCCATTGCAACCCCACCATAGTCACGATACCCATGAAATCCATTAGACCAGAGATAAAGTCCCTGTTTTTCTGTAGGATTTGGACCACCCTGAGAATTGGTGACTTTTTAGAATGACAGCATGAGGCATAACCCAGCTACAAGTTGTGTCCAGTTTGAAGGAAATGAGCCTGGCAATCGAGAATCACCTATTCAGAGCTATTTTTTGTTCTGAATACTAGATCTTTTTCCTATATCATGTCCCAGATTATCCCATGTTTTGCAACTAAACCCATTTGGCAATATTACAACAAATCCCTACTTTTGCCAAACATGAATTAAATACAACAGAATAGAACTAACTCGGTGATATAGCCATTATTTGATAAGACTAAACTCAAGTTACCCTCCATTTTGTTTTTTTTGGTTAGATTTCCAAAGATTTCCATGGTAGCAACCAGGCAACGCTTGATTCAGTCGGGACTTCATCGGTTAGCCGCGGATCTGAATGAAGTGGAGCGGACCTTGCTTCGGCCGCGGCCTCGGTTGTTGGAGACCTGTAGATGGGGGGATAGATCTGGGGTTTGGCCTTGGATGGGTACAAGGTACACCAGAAAAATGATAATGATGAGTCAATGGGATTTCATGTTTTTTTTTTTTTATGGGATCTAATGGTGTTTTAGTGGTGTTTTAATGGGATCCGTGAGTTGATGGGATTGATCTAGAATTTCTTCGGAATCAAAGGCATTGAAAGATATTCAGAGATATTCGCGTTTCTGAACATGGAGTATGCTATACACTATACACTTCTTGGCATTTCAATTGGGAAAATTATGATTGAACAGTGGTTTTAGGGGAACCGCTGCTTTCAAACAGCTGCTGTACTCAAGTGATAAGGCGATAAGGCGACTCAGACCACAAGCCAAGAGTTATGTGGGTGGATCAAGTTCTTGGTATCAACAATAGACCACTGATGACAGGGGCTGTGTTGGTTGTTTTGTGTGTTACAGTATTTCTTTCGGTATTCAACTGTGCGTGTAATTATATAAAATACATACAAATTTTGGGCTAATCATAAGTTGAGAGTTCACGCACTGTTGTTTTCAAACGAAATACCAAACAAATGATAGGGATGAGTTGAGATGGATGGCTAATGATGGATTACGACTTTTTGGTAGCCAGAATTTATATTTATATAGAGGTTTGGGACTTTGATACACAGGATTTTGGGTTCAGATCTTTTTTTTGCATCAAAGGCTTTCAATCGTTTATATCCTCACTATTCCTCCCTATAAGATCATTGTCTCAATTTTTTAATCACACAGCTTTTCAGGTCCCAAATCTTATTGGTCTTACATCTACATCTCTGTTGATAGAATCCCATATGTTTGTTGGACCAAGTCCACATTTTTCAATAGATTGGGTTAAGGGAAAATTTACAGGAAACCATGGATTTTCCCATCAAATATATATAGAGGTTTCCTGTAAATTTTCCCTTAAACCAATCCAGTGAATTTTTGTTGCTGAACTCTCAAGTTTGTTTTTCTCCCAGTCCTTGTTGTTTTTTTACATATCCGTGGCTTCAATCGTAATTGTTGTGGATGAACTCCCGTTTCCCGGTGGTTACCCTCTGGTAAACTAACATAACTATGGGACATCACCATTTTTAGTGGGAAAATCAACGATTTCAATGGCCATTTTCAATAGCAAACTGTTAGTTTACCAGAGGGTAAATGCTCATTACTGCGGTTTACCTCCAGCAATTTTGGTTCTCCACAGGATCCAGACCGAAGGGGCAGCAGAGGAAGATTCCCTGCAGGCCTTGCATGCAAAGGCCTGATCGAAGTAGCAATCTACCCTCGGGTGTCTTCAAGCATGGCTGGCTGGGAAATCCCCAAACTAAAAGGAGGTTTGAATGGGAAAATCACCAAACTAAATGGAGGCTTTAGAGAGAACATTGTTATATCAACTGGGAAATTTCCGTAAAATTTCCATTTCCATCTTTCATTGCCCGTTGTTCATGACATCACTGGCTGACGTCACCAGAAATGATCGTTTCAGGGGAAACCATCCGAGATAAAGCCGAACTCTTCAGGCGTTCATCTGAAATCACCACGGGAAAACCCGCACAAAATGACGCAATTTTTTTATCAATGACCCATAAAAACTGTGGAGGGGTCATCACTTTCTGGGACGATCCATCCCTACCAGCCTCCTTTTCCCCATGACTGCCGTAAAGTCTGTTCTCCCGCCATTTGGGACGCATCGAAATGGGTACAAAAGTCGCGGCTGGAAATGATGAGGCGAATATCACCTACAAGATTCCTGGAGGAATTTTTGCCCATCAGTTTGGGGAACCTCATGGAATATGCACATGTTGGTTCTCGAGCCTTAGGGAAGCAAGGTAGGTGCTGCCGAGCAAAATGGAAAACAGAGCTGCAACATCGAATTCAATGGATGGCCAGGATGAAAAGTAGATTATCTACTTTTTGAGTCTTTTTCCTAGACTCAGTGACCGGTCGATACAAGATGATATAAGCATATAATTGTGCATGAGTCAAACTGGCCATTTGGGTTAGGCCTTTGGTGGTGACCAATTTGCCATACCCAGCCATGTCATTGATGGTGTATACATCAATGGCAGTACTATGTTTTTGGCCATATTTATAGCGGGGATATCCCCTTACACAACCCTGATTTGTGGCAGGTACCTCCAAGTAGGTCCCGTGAAATTGCCACTGAATACATGTTCATACCTGAAGTCTGGATTTGACACAAGATCATCCCGCAGTCCTCGGTCTGCGGAGGTTTGCGGCTTGGCAGAGGAATATCGACAAATTGTGGCCGTGCTGCAAGCCAATCCACAGCTTCTAGGGCAAGAGGAGACTCCCCAGGCGCGATGTCCTGCAGTTTGTGGACCTGAGAAACATCTATCCCCAGAAGATCCATTGAAACACGTTTGAATCCTATTTTAAATCCCTCTATATCCCTATAGAATTCCATTCATGCTCAATCTATCCCATGTCTGGGTTTATCCCATTTCATCCCTTCCCCCATCAAATACCCCCTAGAAACCATGGATAGTATTGGATCTTCTGAATCTTTGGTCCCTGGGGTCCTCTGTTACAGATATTGGGAGGTGAGATTATTGAACACCCTTTCAGAAACGGGATCAATGGGATTATATTGTAAGCCATAAATGGGATTATAACCTATCATTACAACTTCATTTAGGTACTATACATCATTCATGGGATTATTATTATTATTGCTATTATTATTGTTATTATTATTCTTATTACTATTATTGTTATTATTCCGTATTATTTGTACACGTTAGGGGAATTCAATATTAGGGAGATTGGATTAATTCACCTAGCAAACCCTCAGGTAAATGTTAATAGCAAACCCATCATTGGGAAGACGGGATTTTATATTTAAGCTGGTGAATACTGTAATGTAAATCCAATAAATCACCATAAATGGATGGTATAAATCATCCTCAAATGGTAGATTTTGACCCCATGGCCAGGTTTATTCAGAGTAAAACCCATCCATCAATAAGCTTCATCGATAGTGGTCTATGTGTGCTATGGTGCCATGGTCAAATTAGTTGGATTGACCCAGAAATTGGGGCATGGGAATAATCATGAATAATCCATGTGCACAGAGATCAAGATGCCCATTTTGTCAGTCCCATTCATGGTGGCGGAATGACCATACTACATCCCATGGAACGACTGTCTGTGGCACGGCCATGATGTCCTCAGGAACCGACAGATTCAACTGAAGCGGTGCAAGATGAGGTCAGGATTATGGGTCGAGACTGGGAAATGATCCAGTTTTAGAGGGTTTATACGACCCCTTGAAGTGGTGATAGGGATGGGTTGTTATAAGGTTTACCACAACAAACCTTGGTTGAGTTCTGGTCTATGTCTATGGGGTTCAAAAGTAGGTGGTTCAATAGTTAGATTTTCAGTTCGGGGCTCTTTTGATTAGCCATGAGAATTCAACTCAAAAAAAATAAGCAACACCTTAATGGATGATTCGACAGACATTTAAACATGATGATTCAACAGACATTTAAAGACGTTTAAAACACATGTGAAGCCAATAATCCCCGATAATTATTAACATTTCAGCGGGTGGTATAAACCAAGAATTGGAGCTGGCTCTCTAGGTTGCACCGCTGCAACTGGAGGCCATTGCCGGCTTGCCACCTTGGGTGCGCGTGGAAGCGCAGTGCTATTACGTCTCAAAGACGCAGAAGAAACTGATGAGTGCCACTTGGAAAAACTTGGATTTTGATAGAAAACACCAGAAACGATCTGAAAATACAGTTCTGACCCGAAGGTGTGAGGTAACACAAATGGATGAATATGATGCTCTTGTTTTCAGATGTTTCCAAAATTATCAGCAAGCGGCTTTTCATAATGAGAGGGATGTTCGTTTTTTGATCTTGAAAGATGCCCATGTATGGTATAGCAGCAAATCAAAAACTTCTCAAGGCTGAACCAAACAAATTTAGGTTGAGTATGTTAACTGTGGGGTGACTGATCAGTTTCTTCCGTTTCAAAGTACGAACTACCCAAACTCATCCCGTTGGCAGGAGATGCTGCTGCGAAGATGTGCCCAAAAAAGTAACCAGGGCACCCCATTTTGGGTCTGTCTGAAAATGTTGGGAATACCCTCCAACTCCACAGGTTAATCATATTAATATACCATATACCCATTAAAATTGCTGGGTATACAGACCACCTTCAGAGACATCCCTTGAGTGATGACACGCACATCGACCACTTAGGTGACTGTCAAGAGAGCCTCCCGGTGGAATGACAGTGTGGATCTGTAGATGGGGGGCTATCACCACCAAACATTCGGAACATCAACCCGACTCGGAATGCAATATGTAGACTACAGTGCATTCAAGAAGAGTAAAAGACCACAATTTTCAGAGGTCTAATCTAGGAACAACTCAATCGCTGGTGGCCATAGAAAATCACCTTTTTCATTTGGAAGTATCATCTAATTTCATTGCCGATCTGTTTACCCAGGTGGTTGAAGGGAAGATTTTCAGGACGTCCCCTATTCTTGCAGGTAGAAACCATGGTATCTTGTCGATTTACCCTTTCACCAATCATTTTCTTCAGCCTAAAACACCGCTCCAAAATGCGTAAGGCTTACGGGGTGGATCCAGTCCACATCCCGGGGCAGGACTTGTGCCAAGCACAATTTCGCGCAAAGCCGGTACATTTTGCCTTGAAACTAGTTAACCTCAAAATCGGATTCTTTGGGAAAACGTGGAATATTTGTGGGCCTTGAAGGTGCAGAATTGAGAATAGTGGCAGATGTACGTCTATGAATGGAGCAAAAGCCTCCGCACAAGCGGTTATTGACCACCTATCCACTTCGGATTGCTGGGTCCTTGCTTGAGTTGGATTATCAGTCACTTACTTCACCCACATCATACATGTTATATACATATGGGTTTGTCTGAAAATGGTGTATTTCCCCCAAATGGTACTTTGGCAGGGAAAATGGTGATTAACCAATGGATTTAGAGGTACCATATTTTAGGAAATCTTCATACATATATATATATATATGAAAAACTACATATATATATATATAGATATACACATATATATATATATAACTATGTGTAAGTTATCAATGTTATCAACCACCCCGCAGCCTTTACACAACGGTGACACTGTGCTTCTTTGTCGAGGTCTGCGAGGTGCGACAGCAGGTGTTGGTGACCTTCAACGCAGATCAAAATGCACGGAAGATCGTGGCTTGGATTTGGAGAAGTGAACTGCAAGGATGAAAAAGGGTTATTTAGATAATAGTGTTGATATTGGTATGAATATTAGACTTAATTTTCATGTATACACACAATATCTCACTTGGCCTTGACCCTCAATTGACCCATATAACTTGTATTGATCAAATACTTTCAATCTTTTTCCACATTTTTTTGTGGGTGAACTGAGGGGTCCAGGTATACTGCTTATATTATATTTATACGGGTTTGTCCAACTTCCAGTGGTTTGGAACATCATGTTGGCAACTCCGCCATTTGGGCGTTTCTGGACAGACCCATATGAAAGAGATAGTAAGTCAACAGCTAAAATATACAGTATCATGGAACGAAAGTCAATGCTCCTCCAAGAAAGCACACCCATTTTCCAATGGCTCGCAATTGGGTCGTGTGGCGATTCTCCAGTTTTTACGCCATAGCCGTTGGACGAAGATCCCAAATCATTGCGGCAACATGTCTTGGGACTGCTTGCGACATTCTGCGGCCTCGATTCTTTCTTTGCTTCACCGTGAAAAAAACCAGCACTTTTGACATATTCATCGTGGATTTATTCACCAATGCCTCACCAACCATCATCTCTGAAGATGTGAGTTTTCATCACTGCTCATTTCATTGGATTGGTTGATGGGAAAATCTACAGGAAAGCCCTATAATTGGTGGAAAAAACCATAGTTTCCTGGAGATTTTCCCATCAACCAATCCATTGATCATTGGGCATTTACGGATAGGTCACCTTCGGCCCCGCGGTTGAGTTCCCATGATCTCCCAAGATTGGCTTTCCAGGGCAGGTTTGTGAGCAGAATTGACAGGACACTTGTAGAACGTGTACGTGATTGTGGTTGTCAAAACTATGGTTTCCTTCCGTTTCCTTCAAATGTTCCACTGCAAATAAACTATGCTTTAAGAATGTTTCAGACAAAGAATCGCTCTTTTTGTGGGCGGGGTAGCCCCTTTTTTCACCCAACTCCCCACCTCCATTGGCTACGGCCGAGGTGGATTTCGAGGCTTTTGGAGACATGTCCAGCTGTCCCTTGCAACCCAAGGAGCCTCAGAGATAGGTAAAAAAATGGAGGTTTCCTAAAATAGGGGTACCCAAAAATGGATGGTTTATAATAGGAAATCCTACTAAAATGGATGATTTGAGGTACCCCTATTTTAGGAAACCTCCAAATAAGATGAACAAAAGATGATTACTGGGATAATGGGATAGTTCAAATGGGATTATTTCATGGGATTATGATGGGATTGTAATGGATTAATTTTGCATCATTTCCATAGTGGGAATATTATCATGGACTGTTTTATGGTGGTATAATGGGATTACAATAGGGATTGTAATGGGAGAGTTCAACCAAAATCAAATGAAAGGGCAAAGCTGCATGATGATTCTTGAAGCACAGAATGAGGACCAACCATCCCCCAATTATTCGGTCAATTTCTGGAAAGTGGCAATTGAGTGTGCGTGTCGTTGGGTTGGCTTCTTGGTGGCTTCAGTCTGCACTTTCATGTTTGAACACAACGCCCATTGGATAAACCGCTTGTTTAGTAACCATTAATCACCATTCACAACCATCAATCATGAATCATCATTCATCACCATCAACCACCATTAATAACTGTATTATACTGTATTCCATTCTACTTTCTTTTCTGTGCTGGGTACTTCCCTACGACCAAAACATGCAGACAATTCATAGATCTTCATGATGTCCTCGTGAATTGCAATGGGTAACCACAGTTGTTGCTGGTGAACCCGATGATTTCGATCTGTTTGAAGAGTGCTTTCAAAAAATGCTACAAGCCCCACCATTTCTTCTCCCTAGTTATCAGTTGGTTTGCAAGTTAACTATATAGTTATATTACGTTATACAAGGCCTATTAACTTTATAGTATTCTTTAGTCTATAGTTATATAATTATGATGTTAAATAGTTACATCCCGCATAATCCATACCCAGTTGAGTTGACCGCAGGAAAAGTCGCACCACAAGAAGGGCCGAAAAACGCGCCACGCGAAGAACGCCAATGCCAATGCCGAGGTTCGATGGGAAATAGGAATCATCCCGAGGACGGGTAGACCCAGCGGCCCTTGGGTTTATCCTTATGGAATGATATTCATAGAACGTTGAATAAGAGAGTTGGTACTACCATGTACTACCACTTTTGTTGGAAGTTCATAGAAGTTCCAGATTTAGGCTACTGGCTCAAGCCTCTTCGGTTTCCTTCACAACGAGTTGGAACAGAAGTAGCGACCAAAATGCTATGGGATCTATTGGGTATCTTTTCTGGGCGTGGCTGTTTGCGACCACCCAGAGAACGAAACTTTCTTCAGCTTGGATGCTTAAGAATGCAGCTGAGGATGGCAAGAATAATGTCAAACACGAGCACAATTTGTTAACAAATCTGGGCACAAATTGTTCTGTAAAATGCCTACAAAAGACCTAAACAAAATTGATACACAGTGGCCGGGAAATCCTCTAAAATGACGTGCATTGCGGTTTCTTGCTAGTTTTCGGCTGACAGACATTTAAAATACTTTCGTGGAGCAAATGTAGCATCGTTTTAAGCCTTTGAACCTCTTCAGCTGTGGAAAACCCTGCAATTGACTTTTTCACCCAACGTTCAAGTGAAAGAAACATTAATTATATTGAACTAGCCTTTAGAAGGGACGAGATTCATCACTTTAACGCTCACACTGAGGGAAAATACTGTCTGACTTTCTTCCGCATAGTTCGAATTGGTTTTTGCAATTAACACCTCCATTCGCAAAGTCTTTTATCTTCGGGCTAGACCCAATTGTAAAACCACAAACTGGGGATGGTTTATTATTGGTGTGTGTCGTCCAGCGCCCAAATTCCCATTCGTTGGCTTTGGCATGCTGGGAGCAGTCCGGTATGTGTGGGGACCCATTTGTTGGGGCACTAAAGTGTGACCAACTTGACTTGGTCGAAGCTGTAATATGCTATTTCAGAGTCGAAGGTCTGATTTACATAGTGCGGAAATTATGTGAGCAGTTGGCAGGTCAGTATCCGAAATTGACCCATCAGTTTGGAACCAACATGAACAAACATCTAGTCAGCTCGGCATTTTCTGCATCCTTGCCATACGCCCCAAAAAGTGCAATTTAACATAGAACCCGAGAAAATGGGGGTGCCGTCAGATTTTTTTTTATTTCTTGATATTTGGGGTTTCACACTAATATGCTCATGGTCACACTGGATCATTCTGGATATTTATTTTTGGATATCTAGTTTCAGGAGGTGTAACCATCATTTTCGAAGCCCCTCATAACAATTGGAGGGCCATCGCCATCAGCTCCTTTCGTCACAGGCCAACTTAGCTGAAGAATTGCGAGGTCTTATGCAGGACTGGACCGCAGTTTTCCCAAGTCTTCAATTCTTGTTTTCAGGGGGCATTTGTTCATGCTCCGGAAACCCTAGCTCGTTTTTTGAGACATGGTTTTCCAGGGTTTCTTGTGTTTCCTGTTTCCTGCATTTTTTTCTTGCACTATCCTACAAGCAATTTACTTTTTGTTTGAATATGTGGTCACTGTAGTCAATAGGTCCTTCAGTCGGGTCGTAAGCTGACAGGTGTTCCAGGGAGTTTCCTGGATGACCTTGCAAATGAATAGTTGATATCCAGATACACAACTTGAGTATCTTTGACTTTTGCCGAATATCTAGGATTATAGTAGCCCTCAAAAGATCGAAGCAGTTATATTTTATAGCATATTATTACATAACTTTGCTATCTTTTTGAGTGTTGCTATAGCTATGATCGATCCAGTATGATTGTTTCCACTGCCTAGCAGATGTGGGCGCCTGGATCATAGAAGTATGCGACTCACACAACATTCTCGTGTATCCTTCCCGCCAAGATACGAAGTTTAGAGAAGTAGAGCGCGATTTCAAACTTTGGCTATTAGTTCCTGCATACAATACATACACATCATACACATCATACACATCATACACATCATATATCATTGTTATATAAAGATATAGATATATGACACACACACATTATACATATAAGATGTACCGTCCAGTAAACGAACATAGCTATGGAAAATGTGGCATTTGTACATGATTTTACCCATTACAGATGGTGATTTTGATGAGGTACTTGGTCCAGTGGACGACTTGTCGGCCTTGGGGCCTCAGATGGAGGAAACATCATGGATTTTTTTGGGGGATTGATGATGAGCTTTTTCATCGGGGTAGATTCTTAGGATTCATACTGGATATATCATTCGCAATATGATATACATATATATATATATATAATATGTACATTTGTTTGTAGTGATATGTTGTGGTGGTTGTCTAGTTTTTTCTAGCCTTTATGTACTGGGGACTGTCATAATCTGAGCTGGGAATCCTGATGAACAGGGATTTTCCAATACTAAAATTCTCATTTCAAGATCTTTCAACACATTTCCAGAAGCATTTTTCAGATATATAATATATTGGAATGTGATCTTTGAACATATTTTCTTCGGTAAAGATATTTCAAGATGTTTCGACTCAAGTTTTCAGCCTCATTCTATGGAATGTGTTTGAACAATGAACAAAGAACACATTGTCTGTTGAGTCAGCCTTGTATCCGCTTTATTTTCTCATATCTTTGTGCCCTGCTGGCGAATCAGTTCGCCAAAACACCTGTATGATGTGCTGAAAACTCCATATGTCAACAGTTGTCAACACATTTCTTGCAAGTTAGGACATATTAGAACATATTTAGAACATATTTCTTCAAAAATTCAGTGAACATAGGAGATGAAGTTCTTTCCTCAACAAATGAAGGAAAACCACCACCTTTTCTCCGCTGTCCCGAGGCACCGTTGTCCGGGTCTGGTTCCAGTGACAGCGACTCGTCCTATGAGTCTGACTATACCGAGTCAACGACCTCAGGCGATGGAATAGCTGGCGAATTTTGGATGATTTTCCCAGACCATTGAGTTCGGGGATTTTCCATGGCGAACTGTTGAATAACCAGAGGCTACTTTTTAAATCTTTGAAATCAACAATCATTGGTTAACTCCACTTCTCTGTCACAACAGATTTTTCAGCGCCTGAGATTGGAAAGATACTGAAGATCCAACCCTGCTGAGTCACGGCAGGCGGCTTCGAGAAACGTGCATCGGGACGCAGTGCTGAGCTGGGGACTCAGGGCGATACGTCAAGCCATTTTCATGGGGAACATGATGATCAACATGAGATGTTGGGTTTTTCCCAAGATTTTCAGACACACCCATTTGGTTCCAGTCTTGTGGAAGGATTTCCTTTTTGGTGAATCCAGACAAAACTCACGACTGAAGGTTCATAGTAACCCCAAATGGATTTAAATGCAACCTTTAACGTGACTTCCTATTTTTTTTCACGTTTTCTTCCCCATGAACGTTTTTGTAAATTTGTTGACCACAAATCATGAGGACTCGTGAGGATAGCTGGGTCCCAGACAGACGTATAAAACTTCAAAGTGCCTGGATTATTCACCTATCGATGCTGCAATGATGGGAGTAGTAGGGGGAACTATGCCAAAATCACCATGTGCAGGTTGGCGGATCATTGCACGTCAGCCAAAGGTTTTTTTGTTTTCAGAAATTGCAAAAGGGAACATTCCTGGGGTTTACCCCTATATTTAACATATTTAACGGTAAACATATGTACCCTGATTTCAAATCGTTTCAACCTCAATTTTCGCCTTAGTTTGACCAGTTGCTCCTCATGCAGGCGTGTCCCAAAATAGGGCACCCCAAATTTTGATGCCTGATCATCATTTAAAAGATGCCTAATTTGAGACTTAATTCCCCCTTTTCAGACAGACCCATGTTAGATGCACTGAGAACTGAGCAGTGTTCAAAACCCTTCTTGGTTGATGATCAGTTTCGGGGTTGTACTGGTACTACTACTACCGTATAAAATCAGGATATATTCGGGATTATCATAATCCATGAAATGGTAATCCGGTTCTTCGTCAACGTTTCACTAGTCACTAGTCCCCATTAAACTCAGTTTCATATATATATATAAACATGCATACATACATAGTATAAGATAAGACAAGACAAGATAAGATAAGATAGATACCATGAGATTACATAAGATAAGATAAAAATAACATCCCGTTACATTAATATAGATATCCCATGAAATCACCGAGAAATCGCGAGTTTCGGAGCCCACTTATCTGTGAGGCAAGTCAGTGGCTCTACAGTCGCGACTTGACGTCAACGCAGGGATTTTACGGAGCTATGGCAGTTTAAGAGTAAGGTGAACCCAACTGGATGGCTTAATTTAATGGTTAGTCATGGGATAGATATAGATCAGCTGATGGAATAATCGTTGGTTAATAATGGTTGGATTTATATCCCCCTGTATCAAGTGGATTCGTTTATTATTGGGGATGGTTTGATACAAGCCATAAAAATGGTGATGACTCAGGGATGGTTTATGATTGGCTTTCGCACATGATCCATAATGCCTCTTTTTTATTGGGCTGCCAGTTGCAGCTACGAATAATTCGTTTCCCACAGATGGGGATTGAACATATTGAACCAAGCCCGAAGTGCGACAAAAATCGGTGGAAATGGGATGAAATGGGGATGTCACCAACAAGAACTTTGCATTTCATCAGCAAGAAAGGAAATTGAAGACGCCTTAAAAGGAGCCATCTTGATTTGTGCTGCGAGTGCTGATGTATCTCATGAACTGTAGCTGTAGTTGATGTACTGTGATGTGCTGTGATGTACTCCAATCTCACCCGTTATTACCCCAGCCAGTATATCCTACAGTAAGTCTTGTTGTTTAAAAAAGTCATGCATAATATCCCACTGCTTCTATAATTGCAGTTGTATTACCCTTGTCCTACCATTTTTGGAGAATCTATAGCAACCTCAACCATGAATGGTCAACATTGTGGACAACCATCAGAAATTGCCTGAAATTCATCTGGGACTCTGTCTGAATTCTTCAGATATCATCTAATTAGGCAGAGTTGCCGGAATTCTTCGGATATGATAGTGGCAATCATCCATTTGTGAGGAGTTTACCCTCTTCTTACCCTCTGGTAATCAAACATGGCAATTGGAAATCCCCGAACAAAATGGAGGTTTAGTTCGCTGGGAAAATCCTCGAACAATCTATTCACTATGGTGGATTATCCCCTATAAATGGAGGGTTTCATGGAATAAACCATCTATAAATGGTGGATTGTCCAGCACCTTCCGCCGTCCGCCGAGTCTCTGGGCCTCGCCACGTCAGCAGAGGCGGGACCGCAACATGGAGTGAGATGGCGATGGAAATGGATCAACATGGCACCATTTTTTAGTGGTGAACATCAAAAAGCAAACTAGACTTCTTAGTTCTCCCAAGATTTTTTATTAGTTGATTGATGTTGATTTTAGTATCAACCTGCGTTTCTGATTTGTATCCATGCATAGATATTGCTAAACAATTGTTAAACATAAAGTTGATGGCATCCGGCAATCAACTCCAGCAGCTACGTGACTTGCCGGTTTCAATCTCCTGGCCATGTTCGACTCCGAAGGGCAGGGGGAAGGCATTTGGAAAATCGGATTCCAAGGCCAGTTTTTCGACTTCTGCGATGGCCGAGGCATAGTCGCAAGCTGGGATCAGGATGGATTTGTCGGAAAATGGGGGTTGTAGTGGCCAAATGTGGCTAATCTAATATCAATGGATTGGTTAATGGGAAATTTTACAGGAAAGCCCCAGATTTCATGGGAAAATCCCATGGGTTTCCTGTAGATTTTCCCTTAAACCAATCCAATGATAATAGGGAAATGATTGTGAACACCAAATTTCGACATACTCGATTTTCAGACAAACCTGGATTACGTTGGTGATTTTTTTAAAGAAATCTGCGAGATGAAGGAAGCCTTCAAAACGTGGATGAACCGCTATACATCTGGAAGAGTTTTCCAAGCTGCAAGCTGGAGCGGTTGATACCGTGCGAGACCTGACTTTCCGATGCCTTGGGCTCAAGGAGAGATTATTTAAGTAGTTGTGCATCACAGAATCCATGGAATCATAAAAAGATCCCTGAAAGAAACATCAAATCCCGGAATTGGATGACGGCCAATTAGCCAACACCGTTATTTCAAATGGCAACAACCACGGTTTCCTGTAGATTTGTTCCCAACAAATCAATCCATTGATAAGCACATCCAGTTGCTCCCTCCCGTGCTGTTGGAATTGATCCAAAGCCCTGGTTGATTGAAGATAGTTACCATAATGAGCATATTGTGGGAACAAGATATATGATAATCTGGAACCACTTTTTTTGATATCTAACTTTGCTCGTTGATGATTAATGATGATTATCGGTTTTTTGATCGGCCTACCTTTTGATTAATTATATATCGAGGATTATCACAATCTATGAAGTGGCTCATATGAGGTCGGCTAGTTGCTGAAAGCATCTGAAAGCTGAACGTATTGCTTTTTCTCTTGAAATAGCTCGAAACTCTTCATTCCAAACGCAAGAAATCCCTGGTGGATGGTCTTAGATTCGCCAGATCTTCTGACCAGCCACTGGCCGATCTGGCCGCTTCGCCGTCGCTTCGCCATTGACGTTTCGGCTCATGGGAAGCCATGAAAGGCACAAGCACTGCACGCCAGACTCTGCAAAAAGCTTTGCGCAAGGCGTCTCAAAGGCAGACGCTAACCTCTCAGAGACTGGAATGCAAAGAAGGTAGGGATTCGTTTATAAATGCTGATTTAATGGATCATTTAATGGTGATTTGATGGTGTTCTTATGGGATTTAATGGTGATTTGATGGGATTTACTGGAATTCACTGGGATTCAATGATGTTAATAGGAGGGTAAGGCAGAATATTCTGTTGAATATTGTTGATTTATGGATTGCAGATGTTTAGCGTGTTAGCTCAGATGAACAGATTTGACAGATTTCAAGACTGTGGGAAACAGTAGGGAATGTGGTAAACCCAATAGTCAACCTCCAAGCTTGGAGGGTTTCAGCCATTTATTTCTGGTGAAATTGTGGATGCTTTATGGGAAAAACAGGCTTTACCACTCCATAGCGTTGAGAAATTCTCTCAGTTCAGGCAATTGGAGGTCTCCTAAGTCATGGGGGTTACCCCAAAATCATCCATTTGAATAGGATGGGAACATCATAAATCATCCAGCTATTGGGATATCCCCCGATTGGAAACCCCTGAGGATACCTCGAGAAGTCTACAACGCCCAGATCCAGGATGCCGCCAATTTGATTTGTGCCGAGGTGGGCTTTTTTCCGCAGCTGAGGTTTACATCGCCGTTGGTTGATGTTGGCTGATTTGTTCTGGGCTACAGTAACCGACCTTTTTATACAGATTGAAGATGATCATCATCCATGGCGAATTCGAATGAATTCGACCTGAAAGTGGAGGCCATTTTTTGATAGGAGCACCATCAATGGGAGCTTTTGTATTGAGGGAATCCACGTTCTTGTTCTTGCCGTGAAGCAGGTATAAGAAGGCCAACGGACACAATAAGAACGTCAATTCAGGCAGTCTGATTCTTTTCTGGTGGTTTCAATGATTCCCAGGGGCAGCTCACTCTTTTTTCCTATCTTGTTCGTTCTTTTCAAGTGTTTGGAGATGTTGCGTTTGGCGTTTGCTCCCGCAATGCCTAACAATGCAAAAAACATATACCCAAAGTCCAAGTTCCTACCCTCCAGCAATCATTGCTCTAGCTGGAAATCAGAATCTTCACTTCTAGACATGATTTCCCATTGATTTCCTAGTGAACTTCCATGATTTCCCATTGAAGAGTGGACATTTTCCAGGAGCGTTTCTATGCATCCAGTTTTATCGCCAGGATTGCTGTGACTTCGCGGTGTCGGAGCTTTGCGCTTTGATTGAGGCGCAGGGGTGGCAAGATAGCCTGATAGAAACAAACATCCAATCCGATGTAGTCTAGCAATAGATATAGATATCTTGGTCATAGCTTTAAATCACCCTAGATGATGATAAATACTGCAGATGTGAAAAAGTATAACAAGCTAATACAAATATTGTCTTAGCAAAAACTAGGGGCCAGTTTGTTATACTATTTATCATATCATCTACCTATTAGTTTAAATGGGTGGGAACCCTCTATTGATCAACCAGCCAATGGGAATCCCCAAAGATGTACTTGTGGAGATGAACAAAAATCTGAGGGGGTGGAACTGCGGTTCCAGGTATATACGGTATAGGTGGATGTATAACTCGATATATAACCTTGTTGGGTTATATCCCAACTTGTGTTTTTTGTTTGACCATGGTGATACTCATCGAAAGTCCCAATTGCATCGACAAGTAGCACGTGCTGACAATCTGTGAGCTGATGACCACCAGGAAGCTCAGAGTAGCTCCATGATGGACATGCGCGCTCTACTCTATGTGGTGGACAAAGTCTTTAAACGCGCGGAGAGGGCCAGACAAAGCAAGGACCCAGATCCACTGGCGGATGAGGCAGGTTTCACCGTTATGAATACTGGATGGGGAAGTGGGTGACAACAATACTTATTGGGAAGATGACGACCAACCAATATCAATCATGAGTTTTGGGGTCAAAACCAAACTGTTGGCTGATTCAATTATGAACCTATTGAATGTATAATATATATATATATATATAGATTGCCTCATTCAGACAGAATCAGACCAAGATGAGAACTCCATGTTAATCCATTCGGGTATGGGTCCAGATCAAATACCCCATTCCTTTCAAAAACTGGTGGCCTGGTTCTTTGAGACCTCTCAAACTGTCAAACAACGACTGCGTGTCCAGATGCTGAAGAAATTCCTGCCCTACCTGAAAGAGTGGATCTACAAATACTTGACCTGTGCTCCACGCTCTCAAGCTTCCTTGGACAAGACCCGTGGTCCCTCGGCTGAAATTTGGTGGATGATCAACAGCAGTGGTGCCATCGCAGTGCTTGGCACAAGCTATTTGACATTTTGTCACCAGAGATTTTTCGGATGCCAATCACCTCATTTAGCATTTGGGCGTGGCTGACAGCTGGGCGCAAAGAAATGGATGGTTTCGTACTAAAGCAGGACCACTTTTTGCTTGTGGACCTTAGTATCTCATTTTTGTCCCAGGCATTTGTTTTGTGTTTGAACATTTTGGGAACACACCAGAATCCAGTGGAAATGCTCAAAATTGATTTCACCGTTGAACATTGATGATTGATAGTGTCATCCCGCATGTTTGTGCAAACCCCGGTGCTAAAATCGCGGTGACATCCCATCCGTGGTGAAATCAGTCTGCCAGGTCTGGTGAGCCGATGGCGGGAGATGGGATACCTGTCGGTGGAACAACTCTTGCCTCTGGTGGAGCTTCTAGATGCGCCGGCGAGCCATGCGAGTCAGAGTCAGAGTCAGAGCCAGGGAGAGACGCAGGTGGGAAGACTGGGATGTGGGGATTCGCCAGGGTAAAGCCATGTAGTCTGTGGGCTTAACTATCTAAAAAATAGAGACTGAACCAATGAAATATATGGTTTTGTGTTGAAATGGGATGTAGCTCAAAATAGCAGTGTTGATAAGGGAACATGACGGGGTTTAACTAAAGGATTTTGGAAGGATTTTGGAGTTCCGAATTTTGAGATAGGCCCAATTGGCTATGGACTGATTGACATGGATTTCTATTAGGTTGGCCACAAGGGGCCCGGTGCTGCCAGCTTGGAATCTCCCAACGCCACCAAGGGCCCCACAAAAATGGCAGGTCGCTGGATAGACTGGGAGGTATATTTGTACTATCATGTACTTGCTAGCTACCCGCTGTGGTAGTCAGTTTTTTTGCCTCGAGATTTCAACCAAGTGAGCATTAACCAGTTGGCCCCTTTTTTTCGAGGTTTATGTTTGATTATAGTGCTGGGGATTCGCCAGCATTCTGTGCTATCATCATCGTCGTCGTCGTCGTCGTCGTCCTCATCATCATCATCATCATCATCATCATCATCATCATCATCATCATCATCATCATCTCATTTCATTTCATTTCATTCAATTTTGAGCTGATAGCCTGATCTCCCATGATAGCTTCATGTTTGCGTTTTGATCCCCAGTTTTGCTACCTAAGAATATGCCAAGATATTGGAATAGGTCAACAATCGGGAACCCCAAAATATTGGAAGAATCATACAGAAAGGACATGAAAGGACACACATATTGCATGAACCCCCAGAGCCTTACTTTTTAACCCATAGCCATGTATAGCCAAATGTTAAGATTCCCCTGGTTCCCTCCCTGGTCGAGTCCAGGACTCACAATCCTCCCAGTCGCAGTTGGTGTCCGCGCCTCCGCGAACTTCTGAAGGCAGAACTTTCATGTGCTGAGGGATCCGGAAAAACATCGAAAAACTTCGAAATCCCACTCGAAGAGTGATAAATTATGTAAACTGAACCGGATCCAAACAAATTGATACCTGTTTGGACAGGAAATGGTCTTTGCGCAGTTCCGATCTATTTCATGCTTGACACAGCTTTATATTTATACTATCCTCAGCAAGGTAACCTGATTGCTTGTATCAACATGTCTTTTGCTCAAATGCACAACAATCTAAATAGTATTTCGATGTTGGTCATATAAATCTAATGTGGTAAACCCAATAATAATGAACCATCGCCAATATCACTATATATAAAGGGGTGGGATTCAAATCATCCCCAAATGGTAGGTTTATTCTTGGATTTACCACATTAGATTTACAGCGATATTGGGGATAGTTTATTGGGTTTACTGAATCAGTTTTCACCATCAAAAATCACCATCATATATGTGTGTGTCTGTTACCATGGGGTATAACTTTCAATTTAGGCAAAAAACATAGGGGACATGATGATTTGAAGATCCTTCTCAACATCTTTCCAGGCCCCGTCAGCAGCTCGCGGAAGCGGACCGCGACCACGGAGCCCAGCTCTGCGGAGCAACCGCAGCCCACGAGGCGACGGGTGACGCCGGGCCTCGGCGCTTCCAAAGTCGAAGACGCCGCGGTCGGAAACCAAGGACTCCCAGGGGTTTCCCAAAGCTTGGAATCCACGGAATCCAGGAATCCAAAGTCACCAAATCCTGTGAATGTATCGAAGTCACCCAACCAGATCAAGCAGATCAAGCAGATCAACCAGATCAACCAGGTCAACCAGATCAACCAGGTCAACCACGTCAAGAATGATTCAAACACTCCATCACTGCAACCAGCAGCAGTTCCATTGGCCCCAGCAGCTCCTGTTCAGAGTAGCCAAGAACGCCAAGAACCGAAAGAATCGCAGCGCTTGGAGATTTGGAAAGTGCTGGGCGATTGCCGATGTTTGTTCCGCGCGGTGGTGCGGTCCAGATTTTTGGACCAATGCAATGAGATCCCCCGAAGTGCCAAAGGCGAGCCTCTTGAGGAACAGAGTCGCATCAAAGAATGCCAATCTGCAGAGCCTTGGCAATCTGGGGTACCCGGGTGAAGCCCCATATATCTGGGGTTTATATGGATGGATGCATCTTCATCCCTTGAAAATATGGTGCCTTGCTCCAGTACGTTGTTGTCATGGCTGATCCAAAGATTGGGTGCCTCCAACTTTTTTTGGCTGGCGAAAATGGTCCGCCGTTTTGGAGTCCCGATTTGAAACTAACCAACAAGCAACCCTGATTCATGGGTTATAGGTGTATCATATCCCCTTTTCCTCTTTCGAAGGTTGAGTCCCGCATATTTGCGAAGGTGAGTAGCCGCATCTTTCTTTCATCAAATCCCATCTAGCCTCCGATCCCAATTCCTGTTGGCTAGATACATTTTCTTCGCTGCTAAAAATCTCATGTCGTTGGTTGACTCCTCGTATTTGAGCATTACCTCTACATCGTTGTCGGTACCCCCATTCTTTCAGCTTTTAAACCGGTTCCACCCCTCCATCTACCCCGCTCATCCAATAGGTTGGTTGAGTTTCAGGCATTCAACTGCAGGTACATTGAACATCCATAAACCCCAGAGAGAAAACTGCATTAAGTACAATATTTTGGCAGTCACCCCTTGTATGAATAGATTATATTTGAGGAACAATTTGGGAGTACTTCTGTCGCCAGTTGATAAGGCCAGGTTCAAATCAGATTAAAAAAGGACCAACAACTTGGACATCTGGTGTAAATTGTTCATTCATTGGTCCTGGTCCTATAATATAATATGATATGATGATATATATACTATGAGGGCCCCAAAATCACGAGACCAGAATGTCTATGGTTTTCGGGCGCCAGAAACGGCGCCGCAGCCGCATGACTTTTGCAGACGCGCGCCAGGTTGCAGCTTTGGCCCG
>BGPT01000961.1:46102-73139 GCA_003297045.1 Symbiodinium sp. clade C Y103 | reverse complement strand
TATCTCCCACCGACGTTTTTCAGGAACCCCCTTATTCTGGTGCAGTTTTCCCATCCTCGTGTTCCTGGCTGTTCCTGGTCCCCATTTTTCCCTGTAAAACCAGGCAGATAGGGTTCCAACCCTGTTCCTGGTGGGGTTTTTGGTGATCCATGTGTCACGATTTCATTGCCGCAGTGCAAGCAGCGGATTGCTGCNCCAACCGCAGCAACGACGTTGACACAGCAGTCCCAAAAGAGAGCCCAGTTTTTGGCAGGATTCCGGCCTCGCGCACATGGGCCCTCGTAATATATATACATATATATACAGGGACATACCCTGATAGTAAACTCTGAAAAAGGTAGAACAGAAAAGAACGACGAAATAATGCCAAACTACGTTTGCTTTTTGGTGGGGCTGGTGACTATAATCATTGTTGGTTCTGTCCCCAATTGAGCCATTAAACATTTCACGGTTAGACCATTTGGTTAAATTGGATTTATGAGCTAACCCATACTACGACTATGTACTAACCAACCAGTACGGTGTCGTGGGATGACAGCACGGGGTATTCCGAAAATGGCTCAGCTGTGAGGATAAACTGCGTGCCATGCTCTGCAAACATCTCCGACAACGGAAAGCTGATGTGGCGCCCCTCCTCGAAGACCCTGCCGTGAAGGCCATGGGGAGTTCACCAACAACCACCGAAAATTATTGGCCAAAACATTGGATGGTTTGATGTACCCAGTTGAAGCGAACATGACAATTTTCATGTTGGTTTGTTGCAGAAGCGGTTTTGAGTTCTAGCCATGTGATGGTAATAACTGCCCAGAGGTCCCTACTTGGGGGTGCAGTTCCAGTTCGAAGTGGGTAAGTAACATTGTGTAACCATAAATACGGGGTCCCCATATTCCAACTTATGGTGGTTATATAGAATCCCATAGTCATATCCATATTCACAACCTCAACTGCACCACCAAGATGGTGGTAAGCTGAGAAATCACTGGGTGAAATCATTGAGTCAATGGATTGGTTGAAAGGAAGTACTACAGGAATCCCCCATGAAACATGGGAAAATCCATGGGAAACTCCATGGTTTTCTATAGATTTTCCCTTCAACCAATCCGTTGATAATTATTCTGAGTTGAGAACGAAATCAGAACCAAATCCTGTTCGGCAGCGATAGGTGGATGATTACATCCACCGGATGGAGGATTGGAGAACTTGGGGCGACGAAATTTGCTTGAAATTCCTTCCAGACATCATTCAGTCCCTTGCTGGCAATTAGCATATGTTTTTTTTTTTAATAAAAGAACATTATGTTTATCATCTTCAAAGATCTTGTGAACAAACAATATCCGTCAAAAGCATGTCATTCATGTCTTTCATTCATTTCTCGCCCCAGCCATCGCTGTTGATGCGGCAAAAATGGCTGGCTTGCGAGGTGCCCTATCCAGGTCTATTCCTTCAATGCTCAGCAAGGAAGTTTTTTCGACGCAGGGATGTATTTGCCAAGCGAAAAGGAGAAGCAAAGGCTGGCGCGAAAAGGTAAGTCCACGGGTAAGGAGAGATTTTACCAACCTTATAGGAATAAGACTAGGGGGTTGTTTGACATGATCTTCATTGCATGACTGGAAGTCGGTATTCAGCTTTTTACTTTTTTTTGAGGTTGCTACAGAGATTATCCACATACCATATGCTCAGCATGAGTTATGATTTGAACTTTTGGTCACGAATCCCATGGGTGCCTAACTTTGAGCCAGTTGTGATATCAGCCACCCTCTGCAAATCAAATAAGGCAAGGGGAAATCTATCATTTCTCATCAAAAAAGTAAGTCATCATACGTATAGATGGGTATGATTGATACAATAGAGGTGGGTTTTCAATGGTTTTCATATCTATACTTTGCCAAACAATATTGGATTTTGCCCAAAGAAAGGAGCAAACGATGTCTCCATATGTTTGCCTTCGATCGCTGGGCAGGAATGCTTGTATTGTGCTCTGGTACAACGGCAAGTGACCTGATTGCAGTGAGATTTATGTCGGCGGTCGAAAAAATGGCACAAACCCAAGTTATGACAATTGAAAAACAAGGCACTGAAACAAACTAAACAAAGCCACTGGATGATGAGATAGTGAGTTCAATCACCGTGATGAAAATGTGATGATTACTGGGTTGATGACGACAATGTGGTGATTCATCCATTGGATTTTGTCTCCCCAAAGGCAAAACCATCGATCATCCTTGGTCCCAGTTTCGGGGCGAGGGCTTGGCTACTGCCGTTTCCCAAATGATGGTGACCCAAAACCGTTGGTTTCCCGATGAAAAAACCTGATCGATGTTGGATGACATCTTGCGGGAAAGCCTCATATCATGGCTATCTTGAATTTTCTTCAAGCAAAGGACTTTGTTTTTGCCAATGACTTTGCTGCAACCCACTGTGAACTTAAGGTGATCAACCATTTGTCGAGATAAACTGCCCCAAAGCCATTTGTTCCAACTTTTTCTTATTTCTTAGGGAAACACACATATTTTCTTCCCATATCATAGGTTCGAAATCCCTTCCCCCCATTACCCCCAGAACCCATGGGTGGACGCAGGGGGAACAGATCTGACTCAGGTCGCATTACGACCTGGTGTCGACGCATTGGTTGATGGCTCGGGAAGAGGCCTTAGTGGCGGAGACCCTGGCCTGAGCGAGTTGCTGCTGGAAAGCTTTTGTGATATCTTTTGGTTATCAAGCAGAACAACACACACATATATATATATATTATAGAGATACAATATACATATAGATGGTTTGTTTTTGATTCCATTGATTGCTGATTAGATATGTATATTGGCCTTGTTATTCTTAGTTGTTGATTAGTTGTGTTCTTATTTGTTCATTTGTGATTGTTCACTATGTAATAGACATTCAATCACTGTAAGAATAAATCCTTCCTCCAGAAGATACCCACTCCACATTCTACACTTTACACTCCACACTCCCCACTTTACACTCCATTAGAGCGAAGCGATTAAGTAATACTAACTTGCAGTAGTTGGTGGAGCAAGGGTTCATGAATGTTGATTCACGTTTTGTTTGTTTCTCCGACTTACTACTTCAGGTGGTTGTCCAAAATCACTTTAAATGTGGCAGTTGCCACTTCAGCAAAGAGAATCCTCGCGTCATTGCAGAGGTTTATGGGTCAAGCCCTTGGGAACCTCAGAAATGGCACCTGATTTACTGTAAAGGATCTTTTCGTCTGTGGTGCCCGGGGGAAAGTTCTGACCCGATCATTTACACGGACTGGCTTTGAAAGCTGTCTGCTGTACACATGGTTACACATGGTTCTCCAAGACGTGGAGGTGAATCGAACCATGCGGGCGCGGCTCAGCGTCAGAGATTGTGGTTCATATCGAATGGCGGTTTCAACCAATTTTGGTATGTTCTATCTCAAATCATCGTCATCATCATCATCATCATCATCATCATCATCATCATCATCATCATCATCACAGCGAAAACGAAGCACCTAGATAGGTAAGGTGGTTCATAACCAGGCTAAGACAGATTTAAGGTGGACATATCTGATAGTTAGACCAAGTTATAAAGCAACTAATACAAACATTTTTTGGAGCCCATGTAGCTCAACTAGCAACCATTGATTTCGTTGCTCGTTTTCCTACAATGAAAGCTGTTGCTGGCCAGTCCTTCTCGCTGCTTCTCTTCCCAAAAAGGGCAATGGTTGGCCGAATATTTACGACGGAAATCCCCACCTCGATGCCATGTCTGTTCTGAAAAACTCCCATGCCATGGAAAAAAAAACCACTGCGACGTTTCTAATTGTCGCTTTTTTGAGTCCCAATTGTTGTTGATTGTCTTCCAATGAAAAATCACGATACAGGATACCCCTTAATTCTTACTGATTCTTCAGTCCCAGAAATTCGGGACTTGAAACCACCGCTGAAACCACCACTACCTTCCCTGGATCTGCTGAAGTTCAACAGTTGAGCTGCCGGCGGAAAAAGAAAACGGCGTGGCGACTGGGAAAACTCGCTGGGATGTTGGCGACAATTGAGATATGAAACAGCAATACAAATGGGAGATTATCCCTGAAAACCAGCATTTTGACGCCTCTTACGGGTTTTCGGTTTGATGTGTTTCAGTATCGGTTCCAAGGCCGATTTTCGTCTCGAAATTACACAACACGACAAGGGTCTGGATGATTTCTTGATGGCCCAACAACTATCAACGAATATCGACAAATCAGGTTTAGTTTTTTTTTGGTATGAATTATCCAATCGATTTAGGTGGCACATGAGGCATTGCTAGTCCTAAACACTGATAAGCCATGATGGGTTGCAACCACCAGATGTGATGATGAGCTTTGCACTACCTGTAAGTGCGAGGGCAACCAGCAGTTGATGAGGCATGTGGGTAACTAATTACAAGTAGTAGGGGCCCATCATTGATTTATTTCCTCATTGTGACATCAAACCAGATTTTGATGTATGTTTCTTGACTATTACAAGGGTGTGGAAACAGATAGAAAGTACATCTAGATACATCTAAATAGTACGAACAGGGCCTCCTAGGTGTGGAAGTCGGTCTATTTTCATCCAAACTGTCCGGACACTCCGGGGCCCCACCTCAACGGAAATCCCCAAGATTATTGGTTGTGTCTCCACTATTCCATATTATTTTTCCGGTTTATGTTGGTTATGCCATAACATGCCCATTTTCTTTGCAGTAAAAACACTGTTCATATCCCATTGGCAAAAGCTACTGTTTGATTGCCAACACTGATGAATGGGATATGATCTACCGTGGGTTCTAACCCCCAAAAACCAGGGACTTATCAGGATCTACCTCACTTGCCCTCTCGGAATCAAACATTGCAATAAATCATCCATCATCTTTCGAGGTTTTTCCCATAAACACCCCCATGTTCAGGGGAGTTTCCCATAGTTTCCCATATTTATAGATGATTTTCCCAGCAACCTCCATTTCAGCCACGGGGAAAAAATCCGTTGCCATGGCCTGTGAAGGCCAGACGCGAGAGGGCTGCGAGGCAGATTCAGGCGACGTGGGAAGAGATTGGAATTGATATAATGAGATATCAATGGCTTACTGGTGCTTAGTAGGGAATGAGGGGATGGGATGATTATTGATGGTTATTATAGGTCATTCCCCCATTCCCTGCTAAGCACGAGTAAGATGGGATTTACGGTAGTATGATTTGATGGGATTCGATGATGTTAATAGGATTTACCCTCTGATTGTTTAGCATATGGAAGCCGTGGCCCATCTATGGATGACAAAACATTTATTAAAATGATGATGTACCTCTGAAAAATGGTAATTTTCCACAGACATAAGTTATGTTGAATTACCAGAGCGTATTGCCATTTGGTATTCAAACCTGGTTTGCTGGGACATCCGCCATATGTGGATTAGTTTCCCAGCTATAAACCTCTACTTATGGGGGATTTCCCATTGCTGTGTTGGAGGGTAGCTACATGGGAGTATACCATTGTTAGTGTAATCAGGAATATGTATATATCAGTATATATCATTATATATCATTATATATCATTATATATCATTATATATCATTATATTATATCATTATATATCATTATATTATATCATTATATATCATTATATTATATCATTATATTATATCGTTATATTATATCATGATATTATATCATTATATTATATCATTATATTATATCATTATATTATATCATTATATTATATCATTATATATCATTATATATCATTATATATCATTATATATTATTGTATATCATTATATATCATTATATATCATTATATATTATTGTATATCATTATATATCATTATATATCATTATATATCATTATATATTATTATATATCATTATATATCATTATATATCATTATATATCATTATATATCATTATATATCATTATATATATCATTTTATATATCATTATATATATATATATATATCATTATATATATATATATCATTATATATCATTATATATATCATTATATATATATCATTATATATCATTATACATCACTATATATAACTTTGTGTCATTATATATCAGTATATGATATATATATATATATCATTATACATCATTGTATATCAATATATATATATATATATTATATATCCTTACATAAAGCTATTTATGATTGTAAACATGTATAGAATCCAGATGCTTGGTTGGTAAAATCCAAATGTAAGGTTTGAATCCCCATGTTCGAAATGAGGTCCTAGATTGCTCGACTAGCGCGCGATCTGGGATGTCCACAATTACCACATCAGAATGCGCTGCGGTCATGCACGTTCATTGTCTGGCACAGAGACATGGCACACCATGTCACATGGCATTGAGGGAACCAAGAGATTTTGGTCAAAATGAGATCATATATGATCATATGGAAAATTGCCCATTTGTAAATTATGAAAATAGTTATTTACCTATTAAAAAAAAAAAAAAACATGTTCCATAGCTATGTTAGATATCCAGAGGGCAATCAATTTTTGCCCTTGTTCCACCGTTCAATTGGGGATGTGAGGTCTCTTCTCATGCTAGTGGACCCAGCTGTCACGGCTGTTCATTGACAGTGTCCCTGGAACGGACATCGCTTTGCCCAGAAAAATGCTGGCGAAACTCAAAAACATGAGAATATTTTGACTGGAACACTGATGGAACATGATGAATTTGAGGAGGGTAACCCTCTGGTACCGAAAGCAATTTGCAAAAACCCATCATTTCTGGTACCCTCCGGTAATCAAACGTGCCAATTGGAAATCCCCTATAAATGGGGTTTTAATGGGAAAATCTAGAAATGGTGGATTTTCCATTGCCATGTTTGATGACACCAGAGGGTAAATCATTTCGTCACGAAATGAGCCACGGCTTCCATCAAGACTCTGGGTTTACTGGAGGCTAGTCCATTTTCGGACGAAGCCATAATCAAATGGGGGTACCCTGAAATCCTCCAAACTCGGACCATTTTAGTATTGAAACCTATGGTGACTTGGGGATCCTACATTTTAAGAAGCCTCCATTTAGGCCTGATATATGGTAGGTAGGTAGGTAGGTAGCTCCACTAAGTTGGTTCCTGAAATGGCCATTGACAGCCAGTCGTCAAGAGGCGCTCTGAAAGCCAGTCTCGTGCTGCGGCGCTGTGCGCCATTTGTTCATCGTGCCGGGACCTGGGTGGGCACCGTATAACCATGTATAACATTCTATAACCATGAAACATAGGGAAATTCACCCACAAAAAACGCCGGTATAGCGCTGATATGTTTGATGGGAAATGATCTGAGGCTGAATTAGATGAGGACCCCATTGCCGGGGATCATGCCCAAATGGCCCAGGTTTGCGAATGGTTTGAATTCATCCAGATACTGGATTCCTCATTGTTAGTCATATCCCATTATATGTTATCACGTGCATGTCATTATATCCCACTATCATTCATAACCATGTAATTATGGCTGGCTGATGAAGCAATCTTGCAAACCTCCCCTAACCACATCCCATGATCAACAATAAACCATTTGAGGTTAGAATGTTGATCAAACATGGCGTGGTGAACCGAAAAGTGACAATTACCAGAAAACAACGAGTTTCAATGCTGTACAAACTTGGTTTCCTGTAGATTTTCCTTGAAGCCAATCCAGTGAAAGGCACTTTATTCTTGGCTCAAAACCACAGTACATCCCAGCACTGTTGCAGCTTCCTGCTCATCCGTGTCGACCAAGTTAACATTGCATCGGTGTCGGCCAAGTTAACATTGCATCGCTGAATTCGATTGAGATCAGGGGTGGTGAGACATGTCCCATATCAAAATCACGCAACCACTGGGAAAACACTTGTTCAATGGTTAATTCATATTGACTAGTGATAGACAATGCTGGTGAATGATCAATGGGAACTTCAGGATTCTAAAATGGAGGTACTGTACCATTATGAGGCCACATTTTGTGCGGATATTCCTTTACATAGCCTTTACATAGGCCTTATCTATGGTAGGTACCTCTTGTTTAGGTCCCTGGCGAAACGAGAATTGATGATCTGGGTAAACCCTCGCAACGTGGCCTCGGACTGGCTTTCGTAATCAAGAAGAATCGTCCCAAAATGGATCTGGTTGGGCAACTAACAACCATTGTCAACCCCTGATAACCATGAGTTGAGTAGTTAAAACCATTTTACTTTTATAGGTGGGGATGGATGAAACCTATTATATAATAATCATATTTGAGGGAACAAAGATACATCAACCAGCTATTTTAGGGTACCCAGGTGACACAAGGGTACCAGGGTTTTGACCCATAACCATTTGGGAATTGCTATAATGTGGTAAACCTAATTCCAAGCCATCCCCAATATCACCATTTTGGGGGTTGTATACACCATGCCAAAATGCTTCGTTTATGATTGGGTTTACCACATTATCTGGTTTACCCAGATCAGGGGAGTATCTTTCAACAATCATCTGTAGATGATTTTCCAAACACACATTTCATGGAACATTCACCACCTCTAGCACAGGACATTCTTGAAATGCTGGTTGGTGCTTCGACCTATATACCTCTGCTTTTACAAATGACACACACGGTCCGTTGTTCACCCCAGTTTTTATTTCAAAAATTGATCTAAAAATTGCTATGGCAGCTATTGTAGGGTACCGTTTTGATCCAGAAATCGCTTGCACTTTTCCATGTTTTCGGAGTTGGGTCAGTTCCACATCTGGAAAGCTGCGACCGCGGCTCTTCTGTTCCTGGCCCAACCCCAAAAAAGCGGATGGTCGACTCCAACCAGCGCAGCTGTCTTCGTGGCAGCGCGTGGCAGCTTGTGGTGCCAAGCCATCAAAACACTTGATTAATGAGTTAAGCACCAAACATATCCCAACATGAAAATATTGGATAGAACAAGGAAAAGTCGGGATTTAACCAATGTTTTGGTGCTGAAATGACTGGATATGATGGTTTTAGGAGGTGCGTTTGTCAAACAAAATGGGATTTAACAATCAAACATTGAGATTTAACAATCAAACATGGCGAGAAATATATGGTTTGCCCATCAAAAATATGGACTGAACAGCGAAATGGTTCTGTCCAAAAAATTGAGGACTTTACCCCAAATGTGGTTTTAAACGATGGGATTTTGGTGATACACCATCTAATTAGCATGAAATCTTGAACGTGGCCTTTGAACATAATTTGGTTAAATATGCAGGTGCTGTATCCACTATCCGGTGCTTTTGAAAGGATCTGAGGGGGATTTCAGGACGCTGCAAATAGATTGTCCTAACCACAGGATACTTCATCAGAAGTCCCATTAAATCTCCCTAGTTTCCATGAAATCCCATTAATTACCATTAAATTCAAGGGCTAAAACTGGTCACACCTGTTCACTTCTTGTTGCTCCAAAAACTGCAGCGGCTGGGCGCCTTCTATTCGTGTTTTAACCCGAAGCCATGACAAGTCGAAAGACGCACCAGTCATCTTCCGATTTCGGACTTCCTGATGGTTTTTGAGCCAAACTCTGAGATGGACAATCATTTACGATCAAAAAAGGTGACAATTGGTGGTTATACTATTACCAGTGAGTAGTGACTAGTGAAAATGGGTGTGTCTGAAAGCGGCTATATCCTCCAAGTGGCAAGTTAGGTCCATTTTCAGACAGACCGGTAGCAAGGTACTGTGTCAGATGGGCATAGATGGGCATAGGAGCAGAGTGGAGCATCCTTTGGGCCTCAAATGAAACCGTCAATTTCAGCCCCACCTCGAGATCTCAAATTATTTCTATTGTCATGACATCCCTTATGTTAAATGCCCCCTAGAGGTCCCAAACATCTGGTTTCATCCACAATAAACCATGGTTGGCTTCTTGGCTGTGCTTGGGGGAGATTATCTCAACAAGAGTTTGTACAAAAGATCGCCAGAATTCGTGGATTGGTGAAAGGGGGGGGCGTTGTCCGGAACAAACCAAACGACCCCAAGCCAAATCAATCAAGGCATCAGTCAGTAAGAGATGTCAAACGCTTAAAGGTTTAGCCAACTCAAGTCTCACAGGGGAACGATTGCATGGTCATATTGAAGCTCCGGGCTTCAGATAAGCACTGCCAATGGGAAACCTTGGACGGATAGTTAAAGTGTGTAAACAAGCTTTGGCCATACGTGAGGAAATATATATATATACACGAATTTCATGCCCAGCTAGAATTTATGGTTGTTCATTTCTTGCAGGGCATCTAAGATGAGTCATGAATAAATGCCAATGCATGATTTCCTTTCTTGCAGAGTTTGAGCTACAAGGGTGAGCATATGTGAACCCTAAGGGTTGATTACGGAAGTCTAGGGGGCACTCCAATATTCAACCATGGAAAAAAATCCATGGAATTCCGCTGGTTCTTCGTGGGGCAATTCTTTTGCAGGTGGATTTTCGAACTTTTACCATCTTGGCTAGAGAGTATCGCACGGAGAAACTAGAAGCCCGGAGCCTGTTGGGTGCTGACTGAAGTGCGCTGTTCGGCCATGGCCTTTTCGGCTAATTACACCTGGGAGTTGCACGCTCTTGAAAAGAATAACATTACTAGTTAGCTGAAAGTGTTTCAAAGGTCGAAACCAGATCTTCTTGGATGTTGATCGCTTTTCATCTGCCAAAACCCACAGATCTAGCATCGTTTGGATGCGCTGAACACCATGTCAGCATTTCAAAACAGATATGAATCACCGGATAAATGTGCCCAGCCTACCCTCATGCTCCGTTGTGACAACCATGACGGCCCTTCATCCCTTCTGATGCAACCCTTCTGCCCATCGTTGCGGTGCTCCTTGACAGGGCCCCGCAACATGTCTAGTTGCTCCTGGTCCGTGCCCGTGCACCGGAGCTTCCACTGATGCATAGGAGTGCAGCAGAATGGATGAGTATGGCTCAAACATGAGATATGTGTCGTTCATTTGAGAAGTACTGAACTATGGCATACCATGGCAGAACATGAGCCATACCATGGCATTTTTGCTGGTTCGTGCAACCAGCACCCCAACAAGGGATGAGTGCACTCAATTAAGAGTTCCGCGCAAGTTGAAGTGCCCTCGAAGAAGACATCTCATCCCAAGGTTTTTTTTCGCGAGGTTCAGGTAGGTCCATCCTGCCTTTCGCCGCCGAGACTTAAATTTTTAAATGTCCGAATTTTCTTTTGTCATTCGGTTATGTCAGAGCACTTATCGATTGGCTGACACCCTGGGATCATGTGGGTTTGTCCAACAAACAGAGTACCCCCAAAACCACTGGTCATCGTTTTTCCATTGAAACAGCCATTTGGTCGGTATACCCCATTTTTCAGACCCACGTTTGCGTCCCTGTTTGAGTGTACTGTGTGCGACGTGTGATTTGACAATCGGATCCACCGAACACGTTTATGGTACACCATACCCGACTGGGTCTTCCAGATCTCGCGCATGGTATCTCTCCGCTTGCGAGAGTTTGGAAGCCTAGACTCTACCCCCCACAAGACCAGAGGGGGTAAATTGGCTTGGACGAAAAAATGCCGGAGTGTCTGCTGGCGCTTTCAAGGATTCACCGATTCAAAACATCCACTGGATGTTTCGTTGTTAGAGGAGTAAAACAACTTATAAACTCTAAACTATCCAATGATCTATTGGCCTGTTGGCAAATGATCATTGATCAGATTTTGGAATTGGACATCATGGTGATGATTATTCCGTACTTATTGCAATGGACCCTGGTTCAGCCAAACTGATGCAAGTGAAGAGTCACAATGTGTGGTGGTTGTGCCACTCACCCAGGAAAATACCAGTTCAAGGATGCAAAGGTTGTATCATGTGGTGCCCCTCAGTGATGTTTGTTGGTTCATACCCGCCATCAGCTAGTTTGATAGATCTACCATACTGGAGTTATGTTTGCCAACCTAGCTAACGGTCTAGCACACCACCTTGTATATTCCAGACCACCAAACAGAAGCCACTACAGTGAAATGTTGAATGTAGACGCAAAACGAAAACTGTATCGATACGCATAAATGATGGGAATGGAAGCCACATGGACATAGATATCATGGGCCTAAAGCAAAAAGCCAGTCCCATTGGACACTGACAAATTCAAAGGATGTGTTTGATTGATTTTTCATGATTTTTCGCAACCACCCCGTTAGAATTGTTTTGCACAACCGGTTAGTGGTTTGGATGTTTGTCTGAACGGGCTCAAACTGCTGGACCTACATTGATAGGAACATTGTTTCTTGAAGATGATCTAGCCGGCCGAGGGCAAGATGATGTGCCTATTTCTTTCACCGAGAATCTATAGTCTACTGTGTAACTATTTGAGCAAAGTAAAGTATGTTTGTTGGGGTTGCCCTTCCATTCTTCAATTTTGGGGCTGTCAGGGCCTACCATGCATCAATTCCACCAATAATTTGTTGACTCCTTTTCTCCAACCAAAAATTGTTTTCCAAGAACGGTATGCAAGATCCAATTTATTTGAACCTCAAATTTACCCTTTTGAAAATGCTATCAACTAGGGGTAACAAATATTTACAGTACCTACTATGATCGGTTCAATCCCAATTTTTGCTGGTTAAATCCAACATATCCCATTTCCCATGTTTTTTCTTGTTAAATGCCAGTTTTTCATGGTTTCCATCCCTATCGTTCTAGTTGAAATCCCATTTCCGGATTACATACAGCCACAAACTTAAATTTTAATTTCATTTTGGATTAGATGGGTAAAGTGCAACTATTTTAGTTCAACTAACTTAGCAAAGGATCAAGAAACCAACGTAGTCCCGAGTTGGTTGGATTATGTTTACTCATCCAACTCTAGCTACGGTAATTTGCAGTGAATGTGGCGCCACAAATAGTTTTATCATGTTGTATAGCTAAGTTGATAAGCATAACTCCAATACTGCAACTGTTGGCTATACGGGCGTAACAACAACCACCTCAAAACGGGCACCACCTGTTCGTGGTTCCATATTGGGACCGATACATGGCAGGGCAAGTAGTGATGATGAATGGTGAACTAATGGTAATTGATGATTATTATTGCTGGAAGCTCAGGGTTGTTCCAACTCATATGCAAATGATAGCCACATTTGGATCGTAAATGAGTGGTTGTATGACCATATCTATGCAGTTCACCCTCAAACGTAGCTGGGGTGTTTGGAGCAACCTTGAATGGATGTGTTATTTACATGAAGGGGATTGGCTTATCACCGCAGTGAACACAGCTGTGGCCCCTCCACCGATGTTTGTTGGTTTATAACCCCCATGAACTACAGCTGTATTCGGCAGAAACCCTTGTTGACAAAGCAAAAAACAATTCAAAAACAAGTCATAAACTTTGGGGTTCCTCATTTACCCAGTGATGTTTCAGGTACCATAAAGCCACCAACTAGTACGTACTGTTGATACTTATCAATTATGTATCCAGATATATCCAAAATACATGCCCACATTTTTTGGTCAAAGATGTTATAGACTCCACAATTTAAGATCGTTACTACTTAATTGTTATGCTTACAAATGGTTAACGGGGTTCTCATTCCATTTTTATGGGCTTCTTTCACTGACTTAGAACTGGTATGGGTTGTATATCATTGACTTATCACTGGTACTTCTGGCCTTATGCACTGAACCCAGCTTTTTCATCCAGCCGTTGAACCATGTCACAACGGTTGCAGGGCGTTGTGAAGCTAGGGGACTTCGGCATTGCCCGTCTGCTGGACAGCACCACTGACGGCGCACAGACCACCATTGGGACCGCGGATGGGTGCGGTGGTCGTTTGGGTTGTGTTTGTTTATAAGTATATATACATATCACATACATATATATATATATATATATATTATGCAGTGTAGTTTACCATAGTTTGCCCATGTTGATCCAATTTTTTGCAAAGTATGGTAAACTACATTGCATATGATATACAATACCCGCAAGTACACAGGGTCTGGAATGGGTGTGCCTTGACGCATGATGTATCTAGGGTCTTTTTCAATTTTAAACCCAAAGTAGACCCTGTCCCATTTTTTCATATCAGACCTTGCTGTTATTCTATGTTAACTCATTCTATGTTTAGGATTATGTTATTTGATCTTCACCGTGGTCCGTTCAACGGCCTGGAATTTTGAAAACCTGAACTTCGACCCAACAGGTCTCAGATGCACTGATGATGTATCCCAGTTCTCGGATAGTTTTCGCCCCTGAATCCGTTTTTGTCTTACAGAGTTTGCTATAACTTGGCTGTTTAGTGGGAAATCAAATCAACATGGCCAAAGTCAATATGATTTTTGAGATTTTTGTTGTCAGTAAATAGCGTACAATTGGGAGGCTGTGCCTCCCAATTGCTGCAAATAGCGTGCAAATAGCTCGATATACATATTGTTGTATCACTTCTTTGTGTTTGTTGTTCTGTTGAAAGCTTCCATGTCTACAGAATCCTGTGTACATATATACATAATTAGACATGTATATATATATATATATACATTATATATATTATATGTATATACACATGTGTTCCTGCATACCTTCCTTGAAAAGATTGAAAGTTATGCCAAATGCACGGTCCGATTTGAAATAACCTGGGCCCATGATTTAGCAGCTTTCGGTGGCCAAACACCGAAAAAACAAATACACTTTTTTCTGTTGTTGTTTTGTCGTCCGCTTGACTTTGCAGTATATAAGTTTGCAATTGCTTAGCCGGAATGGGACAACATGCCCATCTATATTAACGATGGACAAAAAATACTAGTATACCAGAGGTTTACCCAGCAATTTGCCAGGTGTATCAAATTGTGGCTAAGTAGATAAACCACATTCTCTACAAGGTGGCCCATGGTCGTGCATGCTAAGTTGGTTTCTACAGAAATCATCCAATAGGTCCAAATAGGTTTCCGGTTTATGGTCAATTATTCTTGAACTACAGTGGATGGTTCAGAAATCCTGCACCAGTCGGTAGACAGATTGTTTTTTAATTATATAATAATCCCACTGTTTAGAGTGTTGAATTATGTTTCCAAATAGTTAGCAACTAGTTGCCAATAGTCACCCAACAAACATCACTAGGGGGAACCACCTGGTTCCCCCTCCATTCTTGAGATCTGCTATCTCCGAGAGAGGACACCACACTACCTCTCGCCTGAGATCGTCAACAACGAGGCGAGTTCGGGTAAGCGCTGAGTGGAAATTTGTTTTATGATTTTTGGAGCAATTGAATGGGAAATGGCGCAATATCTTCTGACATTTTCTTTTGTTATTTTTTTTTACTAGTTCTCCCAATGTGTTATTCAACACTTATTTAGACCTATACTTAGGAATATCTTATACTTCTGGTAAATGCCGGCCCCAAGATGGAGAAGTTGGTATTTCTGATTGGGTTTGTGGTAGATCAGATAGGTTTAGAAACCAACAATCAGAGCTGCGGGGCCCCACACTCTATCGAAATGATTGTGAGTGGTGAGGTGATGATCATAAATTCTTACCCTAGTCACTAGTCCTAGTCATCATGTTTTTGTTCACCATGAAACTTGCCATAAGTCGCATACTTTCGTCATGTTCAAAGCCACATGTCCCACCTTGGAATAGGCATACGGCACCCGGAGTGATCTCTGGAGTCTGGGCGTCCGGAGACGCAGAAATCCCGGAACTAGCCATGGAGGTTTCGTTCACTGGGAAAATCATCGAACTAAATGGTGGATGTTCAATTGCCATATTTGATTACCAGAGGGTATACAACGGTTCAATTACATGGTTTGATAAGCAATCTAATTCAATACCAAACCAATAGTATCAATTGAACTTAGTACTTAATAGTGTCACAGTATTTAATAGTGTCATAATTCGTTTCATATTGGTTTAATGAATATGTTTGGTTGATTCAATGTTTGAATCAATGGTTTAATTACACTGTAATTACCATGAATGGTACACAAACCATTATCGTCACAATTATTAGTGGTAATTGCTAATGGTGTCAATGGCTTACTAATGGCTCATTATTTTGGTTTATTGCCAATTGTTTCTTATTACCAATGGTATCATTGGACATGATTGGCTCATGAATGAAATCTAAACCACCTAACAGTGGTTAGCTCGTGGTTGATTATTGATTTTTGGTTTATGAGCTAATATGTGTGTCTTACTCATGAACAAATACACAATGACACCAAAAAGGTTCTTTTAATACCACTAACAATAGCATTATAGTGTTGGTGAATTACAAATTAATCTTGACGGACTATTTTCATAAATAACTTAACCATGGAAACCAACTAAACAATTGCATGCGATTGCTATCAAATAAGTGGTCTTCCAGTGAACTATTAGTCACTACCATGAATGTCCATTATGTATGTTTGGTTTATTAACTATCCAGTGGTTGAGAGGGATCGGTGAAGAGAACTATGGACATCCATATCATTCCAGTTCCCCTTATATCCCCGAGTGAATCAGGTGCCAAGAAGCTACTAAGAGTTTCCCAACCACCTGATAGTTGATGAATTAATGAATTACATCACCCTGGTAATTAACTAAGCAATTACATGCAATTACTATCAATATTACCGTTTGGCCAGTTGAGCAAGTTAAGCATTAACCATTGCTAATTACTGCATCAAAAGTGGTGAACAAGTGTGGTTTAATGCGAACAATGATTTGGCAGTGAAACAGTGAAACATGGCGACTTAAGTCCAACAAATGGTGAAACATTGGGATTTAAATGACTTTAATAGTTGGAAAAATGGTGAAACATGATTATTTCATCAGCTAAAACCATGAAACATGCTGGGCCATAGTGACTTAACTGTCAAAAACGGGGGGGTCCAAGAGATACCAACCCCCCATTCCTCAGAAGTTTGTTGTTTGTTTTTTTTCCAAGTATGGCCCTCGGAATTGGTACCAATGGACCTATTTCTTGATTTTTCTTTGGCCAGTTTTGAACGGAAGCATTTATTTGGGTGAAAAGTATTGAGCCATTCCCAAGTGGAAACCCTGGTTTAACATTGGATTCCTCTGGTTATGTGGGGATAACCTCGGCAGAGGTATCATGGGAGCGAACATCCATGATCTGGTTCGGATTGGGGTAAGTCTTGAGAAGGTATCCTGGAATGGGGCTTTTTTAAAAATTGGAATGGGTCAACATATGTTCTATGAATTTTGCCAGCTAATCAAAGGGTGAAGAGAAGGGTATCAGGTTTTTGACACATGTCCAGGCCTGGAAATTGCTATGATGGGCAACATTAGGGGAATCTCTTCCAACTATGTTTGGATGATGTCAGAAAGGAAACAGGCTAGAATTTTTGTTTATTTGCCCAACATCATTCACAGATCATCCTATCATTCTTGATTATTACACCCACTGCTTTGTTGCTTGATGTTCCCAGGTGGTCGAACCTCTGATCGCTCAGAGAAATGGTGCGAAAAGTGTTGACATATATTTGACATACAGAAATATTCTCAACAAGATGGAATTTGGAAAAACATCCTTCTAAGACAATGACGAGTTCCTTCTCCATCTTAGTTGTAGGGGGTATTATACTTGCTATACATAAAGCCCTCCGAAAAGGCAGCCTGTTTTCAACCAAGAGGCCGAAAAAATCTGGTCCCACGGTCCCATGGAGTTTGGATCTCCGCTGTCGCGTTGCTCAGGTGGTGACCTATGAACTAGCAGTTGGGAGCTCAGAGGGGGCCATTGGGTACCAATAAACCAACAAAAAACACCAACATCCCCAAGGATGGGTAGTTTAATCAGTTTAATCCTCTTTTGAGATTTAAATTTCGGAATATCTATGAGATTGGCAATGCCAAATTCATAATTATTCATGGTGCAGATTCAGGGCACAGCCTGATTATTATGGTTTATGGCCCATAAGTATGAAAACCATCAGTGATTGAAACACATGTTTCATCTATTTTATCTTGTTGAGTGATACTCTTGACCCACAGAACATTCAGAACGCCTTTCCAGTCGTGGAGCGTTGCATCTCTGCATCTCGGGGAGCGTCACGCAGCCGGTCACTGATGGTTCATCACAGTTCACCGTGCTGCAGCTTGGGGTTAGTGCGTCGCCAGATGGTTGATTCCACCAATCGAGTTGGATGCTTACACACGAAATCATTGGATTTATGTGGATATTTACGCCCCAGGATGTGGGTTACCTCCTGGTCATTTTACTATTTGTAAGACGGAAAATGGACCATTCAGTTCAATCATTTGCCCATTATATAAAAGTGGGGTGCATGGTGATGTAACAAATTTACCAGAGGGTAAATGGATGTAAATGGTAAATGCGGAATTTGGCCCATTCCCACCATTGGGGGATCTCAATTCAGGCAGAGCGAGTGACCTGAGGCTTTACGAGTGCCCTTTAGTGGAAATTCCTTGCCTGCTGTGGCGATGAAGGCGTGGTGGCCGGGGATAGGAAGATGTTGGAAGATGTTGGCCATAGATCAATGGATTGGTTTGTTGGGGGAAAAAGATTGTTTCATTCTCAAAATTGGTGAATTATTGGGATTTAGGCGAATGAATAGTGGATTTAATTGATTTCAATGGATCAATGGATTGATTTAATGGGAAAACTGCAGGAAACCTTGGGTTTTACCTCCAAGAATAGGGTTTCTGGCTTAGTTTTTCCCATCAGCGAATTCTGAAAATGCACCACAAGCTCAAAGGATCTTAAGAAGTGTGGGAAAGGCGCCAAAATCCACCAAAAGATCTCAAAGGATAAGAGTCCCAAAGGATCTTCAGAAAGTGATTCTCCTTTTTTGCTTCTTGATAAACATCCCCATATGATGCCTGCAGGGTATCCACCACTATCCCATTGGGACGGGTTGAACCAGGAGCTTTCTCTTCCTGCAGAACAAACACCGCACTGTTGCACCGGAAAAAAACACATGCCTTTAGTACCACGAGGTACCACCAAAAGATGGAAATGTAGTTTACCACAATTTGGGATTTTTATTTTTTATTTTTTGGAGGGTCTGAGTACAGAAACTCAGGTTTCCAATCTTCCATCAAAAGCACTTAACAAGCGTTTTCCAACAGAAAACTTGATGTCACGTTTTGAAACATATACGGCATGTCCAAAAACCCAGGCTTGCTGATTCTTGGACTTCCACACAAGCACGTGGACACTGCATTCTCCATGCAGTGAGATCGTAGCCTGGGCCATGTGCTGGGCCCTTGAGAGAACGCATTGTTGACAGAGGTTGATGGTCATGGTGCTGCCCTCTCAGCCGTCAGCGAGATAGCAGTTTCATAGATCCTTCTTTCGTGCATTTTGTTTTCCAAGTGCGGATTGTCCTAGCTTGCATATTACCTACACAAATATTCCAAAGAAAAACACTCCGGATTGAGTTGTTAAAGAAATTCTGCTAGAAACATGTTTTTTTAGCATCAGGTGGTTAATTAAATGGAGGTGGCCCCCCCCCTTTGCCAGGTGAGATTCCCGTCTTGGGTACAGGAATTTGTTAAGATCTCTTTCTGGGGTTTCCCAAGCCTTTAAGAATTTGCTCTCAAGAATCGGTTTCTATGATTTGTTGGAAAAGTTTGATAAGATATCCATATGTTCACATGTTTTTACATTAAGAGCAAACCCAAAGAGTATAGCATTTGTTTTTTCAACTTTCCCGATTTCTAGAAAGGTATCAGGGTTGCCCAACCGGTTATGCATCATAGCCAGAGGTGAACTTGGTCCTTGTACCTCCCAGGCTTTTACTATACCAAACGTATCTGGGCTGTTGGGAGCAACCTATGGAATCAACAGTTAATGGATGGATGTTATGTTAACCAACTGAGCTAACTAAGTCAACTAGGATTGATGGTAGAGATACTGAACTAGATTCAAACTATATTATAGGCTTAGGAGTTAGAAACCAACGTAGCGGTTCCGACCTGGGGCACCAGCTACAAGTTTCGATACTTTGCAACCATAGATGATATATCCCAGATCTATCGAACATCAACCGCGGTGGAGCCAGTTCTCCAAACTACTTTGAGGAGTTCCACGACTTGTAAGTAGAGAATGACCATATAGTTCATCCATGTTTCTAGATGGCATAATCATTTGTTTAAGGGATCATCTACAGGAACCCCCATGGCTGTCATGGGAAAATCCATGGTTTCCGGGGACGATTTTCCTCGCAGATCATGGGCGCCGATCCGGAGCCATTGCCGCATCGCTCCAGCGAGCTCAACGCCATCGCAACTGGGACCTGCTGTGAAGCCGAGCCAAGCAAAAAAAGCATCAGATGGATTCAGCACTGTTTGATGAGTTGATGAGTTGAGCGATCAGATGTTGTTTAGTGCATATTAATTATCATAGTATCATAGACTGAGACTGGCTGTTTGGCATGTTAACACAGAAACAACCGGTCACACATAGTGATAGTTCCTCCCATCATCGTGATATCTCCATTTCTGTATTTGTTTCATCACATCAACGATAGCTCAGCGAAAATTCCTTGTTAGGTACCCTCTGTGTTCATAGGCTCTATCTTCATGTGGGGAATCGTCAGTAAATGCACCGCCGCTTGGTGATATGTGATTCGTAGATACCCCAGATATCCCCCGATTGAATTAACATAGATGTGGAAAACCTAAATATATGGTTTCCCTAGGAAAAGACTATACCAAATCGATGATTTTCATTGATTTTCCACATCTATGATGTTAGTCTACCCTAGGGTATAGGTACCTTTGGCAGGCTCTGAGTTTGGTGCAACTTTCAAGATTTACCCGCACGGCCGGGTCATACAGATCGAACCAAATGGTACCACCCGCCAAAGGTAGTCTCCCAGACAAGTAAGGCTTTATTGTGGGCTTGTTAGTCCCCATGGACCCTGAGAGTCGAGATCATTGAACCTCGATTACCTCGATGTTCATGAGGTTAGCCATGGAGGGGGGCAGTAAAACAATGGTTGCGGGGTAGCTGCTGACATCTGGGTCCCACCAAAAGGTTTTTTTGCCAAAAGGGATCAACAATGATTGTACTTGGAAGCGCAGTTCCAGTTATAAGTGGATAGAAATAACTATATAGTTGTAGGGGTTATATCGTATGCCAAGAAACATGGGAGGTTAAAACTCCCATTGTCTATAAGTTTGTAACCAACTGGACCTGCACCCCCAAGTAACCCTTGAAAAAGGGTCAAAGGTCAGGTGATGACGATGATTTTGTTTAATAGTTGAACCATGATTTTTCACCACTTTTCAAATCCCTGGACGCGTTGCGCCATGTGAAACCCTGACCTCGACCTAGGTCTTTGGCCTCTTGTCCAAAGATCCAGCGGAGCGACCCACGTTGAAGGTGCTTGAGCCTATTGAGCAGGTCACCAAGTATGCTATGGCCTCTAGATATCTAGGGCTGGATGGGGGCAACAGTAGATCCATGAGAGGACTGGATGTATCTCCTGGGTTCACGTCGTTTTTTGGGGCGGCCTATGTTCAGCAGCTGGGGGCCTATGTACTATCCTGCTTAAGCAGACTAACATGTTTCAGATTTCTTGTGACCAACCAATTTTGACACTCTTGACAAGGTCGTCGAATCATCTTCCAGGATGAGAAAAATGTCCGACAGCAAGTCAAGCGGGGTCAGCCACAAACAAGATTTAAGCTTAGAATCTCCATATTTCAATAGTATATTTGTTTGATTTTGTTTGATGAGCTCCCAATGAATGTGTTCAATCCCCATGTCCGAGGGGAAAATAGTAGTAAGATGTAGGTTGAGATATCAAATGGGTGCCAATCACACCACAAAACAGTAGAACTATGGTGAAATCATTCTAAGATATGCTGGAAGTTCCCATAGATTCCTATTAACCCCTTAGCTATGGCGTCCCAATAGTTGGCCAAGTTGATTTTAAACTCCAACAACAATTACCCAATAGTTGGCTAAGTTGATTTTAAACTCCGACAACAACTACCCAATAGTTGGCTAAGTTGATTTTAAACTCCAACACCAATTAATGATAATTAATGGTGGTGTATTAGCTGTAGATATTTCTTGATAATGGAACACAAACCACCATGAATTGGTGATGTCAAGCTCCATTGTTTTTTCTAGGGATATCTACAATTTATGGTGGTTATGTTCCAACAAACATCACAAAAGGGTGCACCATGCTGCTTTTCGTTCTGACCTCCAGCCTGTAGGAGTTGCAGAGTCGTCCGTTTGTGGCGAACTATGCCAAGGAGATCGCGGAAAGGTGTTTCATGTGCTATCGAAAACAATCGGGGGCAAACAAAAATCACACACATTGAGGCGAAGAATGGTGAAAAAATGGTGGTTCCACCAGCAGATGACACTGATTTCACCTAAAAAATATGATTGACCAGCCAAACATGACATGAATCAACCCATAAAATCCTCTGATTTTGCCATGAATAACTGTTTACTGGATGAAATGGCCAGACTGAATCATCAAACATGATGAAACATGGGGACTTAGTTGTCAAACAAGATGCAGCTAATCAATGAAGAATTGAAATTGGTTTGCCTCAAAGCACCACATTCTCATGGCCTTTTTCTATTGGGATAGTTATTGATACACCATGGAATTTGCGGGGCGGGTCGGGGGGGGGTCTGGAATTTGAGACAATGTGTTCTTTCAACAGACCAACATGGTGACATGCTTGAGATGTTGATGAACAAAACTACAGTAGCCAGGTTCCTGCCAGCTACCTCAGAGTTGGGATTTAATATGGGTTCATTCTTAAGATTTCCTGTTAGCAAGGCCCATGGCTGTAGATGTCCACAAACATGGTGGAAATATGAACCATGTTGAATCATATAAAGACAAACCGAGTTCAACAATTTACGGATGAAAGCAGTATTTTTGTTGGTCAAGCTACTATTTTTGATGCTTCCCAATGAACTCTTAGTGATGAAACCGCACTTGATTATTGATTATATGGGTATTGCTGAAAATCGGGTACCCCAATATATAATTGAATGGTGAATACATGTTAATGGATTAAACTATGCGGTCCCCCAGTGTGTCCCCCAGGGCCCCCAGGTCTTTAATTTTAACCCATACCCATGTACCAATGTTCCACTGTTTTCCCATCTTTGGTTTGTTGGCTCCCGTTGTGTAATCTCAATCCCCCCCGCAGGAATTGCTGCACTACTCGCGGGAGACTGGAACGGGTGGTTGCGAGGCGTCCCGGGGGACCATCAAATGGAAGTTTCCTAAACTGGGAGTACCCCAAATACGTCCAAGTCGTGAAGCCTTTGGGGATCCCCATTTCAAGAGAACCCCATATATATATATTATACAGTATAGCTGTATTGACATTAGTATTAAAGGCATGTGATTACAATATCGCTTACTTACAATATAGCTGACTTTAATACCCCATTTCGTACAAGATTGAAGATCTTGATATTAGTATTAAAAGCATGTGATTACAATAGTTTACTTTTAAATTACAGTATACTCACATATCATGTTGCCATCCCTCCAATAAACATGACGACACTGCCAAATTGTTTTCGGTTCCACCCATAAGAAAATATCAGCAATAGGGAGGAAAGGGGAGTAGGAAGGGAAGGAGGGAGGGAAGGAGGGACTTTTGTTTCAGACCTGTTTCAGACCAGTTTCGGGGAGAAGGCAGCACCAACAAGGAAATGAATCTTCATGCGCAACTTAATTACTGACTATGTACTCAGTCTCTTTTGATATATGCAATACGCTTTCAATACAATATATAATGAATTCCACCAACAGGACAAAGCAATAATGAAAATAATAGCATACACATACAATTGGCAACACAAGGTCACACTTTTCCCAAAAATTAGACTCTGAGTAATTTACTTCAGGGCCTCGAGAGTCTGAATAAGGATTATTCGGAGATCGAGCCGAGAGTCTGGTTTATTCTCTTTTATGGCTTTCTTAAAACAAGTCCCGACCGTAACATACCATAGAAACAACAAACTAATAGATATACATGATCCCAACATCTAAGGGATCTAGCTAGGTTGGTGGTTACATACATAACTCCAGTCATTAACCATGGTTTATGGTAGTTATTTCACTATAGTTAGGGTTATAAACCAACAAACATACCCTCTGGTAAACTAACATAGCTATGGAACATGGCCATAGAAATAGTTGATGTTCCCGTTAAAAATGGTGATTTTCCATAGTTATGTTAGTTTATCAGAGGGCAACTAGGGGGCCCCAATGTCACGCCGCAGGCCATGACCCGAAGCCTCGAGCCCAAAGAGTTGGTCTATGATCGCCCTGAGGAGATGGAGCCAGCGAGGCGGGGGATTTTGGTCCGTTTTTGGATGGGGAAACAACGGCAGAAAGGTCAACAAAACACGGCGTTTACCGGGAAAAGGGGCAAAAACCCATGGATTTTACTCGGACATCTTGGTGAGAAGGTTGGTTGTTTTTTTAAGTTGGAAGAGTGCTGAACAACATGAGTTTACCTGCAAGCAACATTGGGATTAGAAAGCAACAATGGCTGAACAGATTGAACCTGTAAGACGGACTTGTGGGGCTAAGTATCTCTTCAATTGTGTTCGGATCCATATATATATATAATACATGATAATATATGTAATATAATATATATATATATCAGATACGGCATCATATGTTTCGGATCAACGTACTACATATATATGCATTAAATGTTGACCATATATAACATACATCAGATATTCTACCATATATGTCAGATCAATTTGTTGCATATTGACCATTGATTTTCCATTGTTGTCACATATATCATATGGTTCCATATATTGATCAATATTGATCGTTCCTGATATTAGATATCAGATATTGATATATCAGTTCAATATTGATAGTATATCATACACGGGTTTGTCTAAAAAAAAGGATACCAATAAATTGCATCTTTTATAGGGAACATGAGGTTTTAATCCATTGGAAATTGGGGGTGCTCCATTTTAAGACAAACCTCAATGTTGCCTATCATTTGGATATCATATATATATATATACATATCATAAACAGATTTACTATCAATTAAAATTTGGATATTGTTAACATATGTCATTAATAGATCTTGGATTATATGTTGCCATCCATCCACCACGTTGATCTTCGCAAACTGATCTGTCGGTGGCCTTGCTTTACCACACCAGGCCGCGCAAACCAGGCGAGGTCTGGGAAAGTGTTTGAAATCCTGGGGATGATACGGGAAATAAAAGGACAACTATCGGAATATAAATATATATATATATATAATGCATTGCAGTGGAACAAATAAATATGTATATATAATTATATATTTATACTTATTTTATGATTTCCTGGATGGTGGTCTTGACATGGACCAGTAGAAAATCTGCAGATACAAGAATAAGATCAAATTCAGGAGACAGCAAATATGGGTTGGGAATGTAGATGCCATGAGATGTTGAAAATTGACGAAAATTGGCTGAACCACCGTGTATGGGTGATCAACATCCATGTTCATCAATCAGGATAGCAAGGGGATGTCCCGGAGTCTTGTTTTGGCCACTGCACCACTATGAGTCCAACGTGTCAGTCCGTAGGTTATGGCAAGTTATGGCCACCCCAGGAACGATAACCCGATCTAAATAAGCATTTAATATGACTGGCCAAAGGCTTAAACGGTAGTTGGCTGATTTTTCATTATTTTTCACCCATCCATCTCTCGATTTCTTGGTGTATCCATCAACATCCACAGCTCCACAAACCAATTTGCTGCTAGCCAAGCTGGGAACAAACTAGAAAGCAACCTGCAAGGTGGTCCACCCGTTTACGATAGCTAAGTTGGTTTGTTGCCACAATGTGGAACCCCCTAGTTATAAGTTAGTTTATAACCCTATCTAACTATAGTTATAACTACCATTAACCATAGTTACTGGAGTTATACACCAACTTAGCTATCTAGGGGGCCCCACATTGTAACTAGTCTGACTATGGTTTAGAATAACTATAACTATAGTAACTGTGTGGTATTCATGGGTTTTAGAATCCAACAAACATCACTGGGGGAAGACCACCTTTTGTAAGCGAAACGTGGGAGTCCCAATGTTACCCATGAAGACCTCCGCGCTTCTAGGCAGGCCTCATCAAGACAAGCAGGAGGCCGGCCACCCGAACAGCGATGTGGACGTCCCCACGGGATTGATACCGGATGGGGATAATAGATGTCATGTTCCATAGATGTTGGGGAAGATGAACATCCATTTGCCAGTTATTTGGGGTGTACAGAAGGGTACCAGGGTTTGACCCATAGCCATAAACGTTCACTTCTTTGAGGGGAGGTCCCATGATTTTTGGTTACGAAGATTGTTGATGTCTGAATACCATTGTTTACAGGGGGAATCAATCGGACACGCCATGCAAATGGTGGTTTTCAGGGGGAAGAATATGGGAGCCAAGGCAGTAAATTGTTGATTTATTGTGATGGTTAGCAGTTCCAACTAGTTGTTGATTTATATAGGTTGATGTCGATTCCAACAAAGGGGATTGTGTGTCACCAAAGGGATTTTCACCAACAAAGGGGGGTGCTCCCCTGCACCAGCCAGTGACGTCCACAAAAATAACTGCTGTTCAATATATTATAATCTTGTTGGTCTTATCATGTTTTATCAGAATCAAGTTTGATGTGGGGAACCCAATAATCGACCTACCATTTGTGGGTGGTTTCTAGAACCCGTTCAGTCTATTTTGGGAACGGTTTATTATTGGGTTTACCACATTTTTCAAAAAACGTATGCAAAGCATATTAAGAATGTGGCAATGGCTGTGGATCACTACCCTGTGCCCTTCGGTTCACATCAAAATGGCGTGTCCAGGAGAATCGGCCTCCACAAGACGACAGATTTTCGCGCATCAAGGCATCCAAATAGTATCATCAGAATATATCCTATAAAGATCTATCAAGTATGTCCGATATATATATATATATATATATATTATATATTATATATATATATATATTGTGTTTTCCCAGCCGTCCACAGCTGCAGATGTCCACATTTCACTGGATGCCGATCGAACATCCAGGCTCGAGAGACCAAGG
>BGPT01000961.1:2507-41907 GCA_003297045.1 Symbiodinium sp. clade C Y103 | reverse complement strand
CTTGTTCAATCCTTGTGGTCAAGGGGAAACCTCATCAATTTGGTGCACATCCACCTTGTTGTTTTGGGCCTGCTACCAGTTTCATAATATATATATATATATATCCGAAAACATATTCCGAAATATGTGCAAAAAGAACAAACATTCCAAACTTATCCCAAATATAGCTATAGACTGCTATAGAACCATGGAGGTTCAAGGGTCTTTTTTGTGTTCCTGGAAAATCACAGCAGGCTGCCAACGCGGAGTACTTTCGGACTCGTCAGGCGAGGGACGGAGTTGTTTCCGTGGCACAGAAAAATGATGGGGATCAATAAACTAACCAAGTGTGGAACTTGACTTCAGCAAACATTAAGGATACCGGATTGTTTCAATGAATTTAATAGGATCCACCATCCCCGATTTTATCATAAACGGGTGGTACAAACAATCAAAATATGGCTGGTTGAATGTGGTAGGGCATTTTGTTCATTTTTGGGTGCTGACTTATTTGGAGTTTTTCGGCCAAACGGCGCCGAGCACGCTGGGCGTTGAATCTTTCCCACATGCTTCATGGTGCTGGTACATTTATGATTAGATCATTATTGATATTTATGTTATCCCAAGGGCCCATCGCCCCGATATTTACTAACCGAATGGTAAATTCTAGTACCCATGTCCACTATTCATTTGGTAAAATCATGTAAAATTCATTTTTTTGATGGTTGAATCACATTAAGTCTCGACTGTTTTCACATGGTTTTTCATTGTGAAATCCCAACCACCAATTTTCCAGTCTTTGCTTGATAAATCATCATCATGTTTCACTGTTTTTCTGGATCCTAAAATGATATTACTAGTAACTAGTGAACTACAGGTTCACTGATATCAGTATATGTTTTTTTCGGAAAACACGTTGTGTTCTAAGTGTATGTCCTATGCTATAGTAAAGATCTAAAGTGAATAGAAATTACGGGTTTCAATCCATTTGAATCCGAGGTTCGGGATAATTCACATGGACCCAGGGATATTCATCTCCAAGTCATATCCAATTTCTGTTGGTCAAAAAATGGACGTGGAATCATCCAAGTCATTGGACCATTTGTTGGATTTTTCAACCTGTGGTGACCTGGGGATCACCCATGACTTAAGAAACCCCCACATCCCATGCGTTATCATCATTTCGAATCATTTCCCCCTATGAAATTTGCTATGGCAGTCTACTCCATTTTCAGACAAACAAAAATCTCCAATTTCTCACATGGAGAATCACAGTGAATCACCATGTTGATAAATCTACTAGAAATTTACCCTCTGGTAAACTAAGATAACTATGGAAAATTTCAATTTTTCAAAAGTAAATCAACTATTTCTATGGTCATTTTCAATAGCAAACTGTTAGTTTCCTGGAGGGTATATCATCATTAATCCCATTAAAATCCCATTAAATCACCATTTTCCTATGGTTTTCCTATGGTTTTCCTATGTTTTACCAGAGGGCACCCATGGGTATCAACTGGTTGAATCCCACGTGGTAAAATTCACTTTGTGATCCATCGGAACCCATGGAAGCCGAGGCGGCCCTTGAGGTTGGGGCACTTGGACCCGGAGACAGCCCAATTTTGTGCAACGAATCATGGAAAGAAATGAGGATCGACCATCAAATTTGGGGATATACATATTGACTATGTTTATATATATATATACATACATATCTATATACATATTATATGTATATACATATATGTATATATCTATACACATATATATCTATATATACATACATTTGTAACATATATATATATATATGATCCTAATGTAGATGTAAATCATATATATATATATACATGTAGATATTTATGTTTCCACTAAACTCCAATGTTGGCTGCTTCAACGCAAGAAATATAGAACCATTTTTTGGTTGCCATCCAGAGGTCCACAAATGGAGTGATTTGGTATTTTGTCCCGTTCGACCAAGCACCATGGTTCAACACACTTGAGTGTTGGATATGTCCAATGTTTTGGGATATGTTTGGTGTAATTATATTATATATATATATATAATATTATACAGGTTAAATGCTGTAATTACTTTTTAACCGTTGGTCTTGAACCTTTTTAAGGGAACATAATGCCAACTTAGACATTCACATGCCACCTTCTTCAGCCATTGAGAGATGACAGCTGTTTCAATAAAAGAGTGCAGAACATGACCTTTTGCAAAATACGACCTTCGGGTCAAAAGAGGCTCTTTTGAAGCCAAGGGTGTTTTTATACTAGGGTATCTAAATATAGCTACTCCCTGGGTTCAGGGCATACACATAAGTCTACGTATCCATACGCAAGACTGTTAGGAAGCCGACGGAGTTCAATCCGTTTGGGCATGAGATTTGGGTACCCAGGGCAGTGAAACAGTTAAACACTTGTGTCCAGCCAAGATCCGTGATTCGTAGTGAACCAGCTGAAAGGAGACGGCACTGATGCGGCCTACATGGATGATTTTGCTGTTGGTGCATGAGGTTTCAAAATTGACCAGTGGACAATTGTGTTTCCGCACTGGAAACTTGGGAAGGGCATGCGTTGGTGTCCAGTGGCAGGGACGGCTTTTGCTCAAAGGTTTAGAATTCGACGCAGCGAGTAAATACTTAAGCTGGTGGTTATGCACAACAGAGAAGCAACACAGTTGATTGATTGCGTCGTTGAAGCGATTCTTGATTTTTCCTGCCATGGGATGCATCGTTGTTGAAAAGAAAGGCAAGAGGTATTACAGGGTGACTTGGACAAGATCTCCGGGAGAGCATTGCGAACTCAGCATTCCGGAGGCGGCGCACGGAGAGCTTACAAAAGCCTTGGCTGATCAACTGACCCTCCGGTGTAGAAAGGAGAAGCCAACACGCTCTGGCGGGGAACGGCTGCTGAAGAATCTGGCTGACAAGGCAGCAAGGGCAGAGTCAAAGCCCAAGACTGGCCGTCAAGTCACAGCAAACGCGTTTGAAGCTGGGCTGACGCCGGGCACGCAGCGGAAGCTGCTCATCATGGTCCACGACAACCTTCGCCCAGATGGGCCAATGATTGCACGGATTGCTTGCCGTCCAAGCACAGGTGTATCTTTCATTCATATAAAACGTTGGTTGGTAAAATGCCCCCTGTTGGCACCTCTCGAGGCTAAGCGCCGGGCTGAAGCGGAAACCGTGGTCGGGCCGAAGGTGTCGAAAAGGGCGGGTTGATTGGCTACCCTCCAGGAAACTAACATAGCTATTGAAAATGGCCATAGAAAGAGTTGATTTACCTATTAAACATGGTGATTTTCCATAGTTATGTTAGTTTACCAGAGGGTAGTGATTAGTTTGTCGTTGGGGGTTTAACCTGGTTTAACCTGGTTGAACCATCAAACTACGGGAATATAGCTGATAAATGATGGTTGGGGTCTGGGGATTTAAGTTGGGATTTAAGAAATGGGGATTTCATTTGGAAAGAAGGGAATTTATCAAATGAGCTATTAGAAGAAACTTGGTTGATGGATTCATTTTGTTGGGACTTATACTAGTGAAATTATTGGGAATTGTGATGACCCATAGGAATGGGAAACCGATTTCAAGCAAATAGTATTTGATGTGATTGGTTTCTGCATGAATTTCATATGGATGTTCTTTGGATATGTTTTGCGGATTACGGAATGGGACTCTATTTTGGAACTCTATGGATTTGTGTTGATGATACTGCTAATGATGATGCTGATGACGATGATGAGGATTATTATTTTTATTATGATGATCATGATCATGTACTAATCCAAAGTTGATGATAGAACAAGTGAGATGGGAAGATGAGATTGATGGTGTGTAAGTGGGGTATGTTTCCCTGGAACCGCTGCTTTTAGTGGTGGGAATCCGAACTTCAGGGATGGCCCCACAATACTGCTGATGCTAGCATGAAATATATGATATAGCTATGTCCAGTTCTTCCGACAAACTAACAAGCATGCCAAACATGCTGGAATATATTGATTCCCAGCACAACTGGGGATGTCAAAGGAGAATCAGCAGTTCTACCACCTATTTTAGCAACATTCAAAAACAAGTATGGACAAGGTAACATCGCAGTCTAAAGCTCGATCATAATCCCCAAATTACAGGGTTGACAAATTGACATATATCAATACATAGTTTGTCCAAAACTAATTGACCCATTTTTGAATCGTTTGGGGGGGCTGCTATGGTTGCTATTCCCTTCCAACATGGACAGGCCAAGGGCGGCGTGCCCGATCGGCCAGAGCGGCCGGAGCGGCCGCGGCAGCGCAGTGGTGGCGGCCCGAAGCAGGTTGAGGCCTCCTGGGAGGAAGAGCCAAGCAGAACTCGGAAATGTATGGAAGAGTTTGATGTATTCTCTTGGACTTTAGCGGGAAATCATAATTTATGGAAATGTATGGACATGTGCTGATCAATACACCAACAGTACACCAATAATGATGATAAATTGATGATTGATGACTCATGTGGTAGTCATGATAATATCCGCCAATTGGGAAGGATTTGAATCCCACCCATTTGTGGAATCATTAGCCATGGTCTATTGTTGTGCATATCCTGTTGCACTTGTAGGGTTTTACTGCCGAAGATATTGGACATTATCATGATGCCATCGACCATTCTCATTTTTTTTCCGGGAAAATAACATAGATCAGATCGAAGCGAGTCAAAGAAACAAAACTGGCACTCAGCAGTTGATGACCCCGGTAGTCTTTGCCTTCAGATGATTCAACATGACTTTAGAAACCGACAACTCCTATCCAGATCTAACCGTCTAACCATCCCGATTTCTGTTGGTGAATCTTGCAGTCCTGGCTGAAGTCCCCATTTTTTTCTTGGAGAAACTCCGTTGCACGGTGAGGCCCCCCCCCAGTTATGTTTGTTGGTTTATATATAAACCTATATATATATATATAGATATAGATATACATACAATGATACATATCTACCAAACCAATTAAGTAGTTCGATATATCTACCATAAACCACAGTTGTTGTAGCTATAAACCAACTGTTTTTGAGTCAATCCTTTATTTGACTCGTGCAGGAGTCGCCTCAGCTCACTGGCAAAGAACGGGAGGCCGAGGTAGGCTTTGGGCGCTTTTGGGTTTTGCATTGGTGGCGGGGACGTGTTGAGATGGTTGAAAAATTATGACGGATGATGGTATTAATGAGACTTGAGGGGACTTTAACAGTGATTGATGGTGATGAATGGGATTTTTAGTTGGTTTTTCAAGGGTTTTAATGGGTTTAAAGAGGATTTATAGTCGGATATATCATGGGATACATGATGGGATGATAAAATGGTATTCATGATTAATCATCGATTCAGGGATGCAATAGATATAATATGTAGAAATATCTAGATAGATACTACTGCCCTTACTGCGATGTCACTGGAAGGATGATTAATATGGGGAATCATCCCCCAAAACCATTTGTTAGTCAATATAGTTTCTCCAAATCACCGGAGTGGTTTTATGATGTATTTCTTTTGACATGGACAAATGGGGTAAATTGTATCGCCATGTTTGGTGTCGGTCATCAATACATTCATGGGGCTGTACCATGGCCCATAGACGCCCATAAAAAGGATTCCCATGATCGGGATGACCATATCCCATCCCATGTTTTGACCATGGCACATGTGGTTTTTACTGTAGGCAGATAATCTTGAAATATGGTGAACGGATAAGAACACATGATGAACCTAGGTGGCATGCTGCGAAGGCTGCCCATATGGGCATGGCTCCGGAGCGGGCATGGTTCACGAAAGTGGTTGGTCGACCAAATTGAAGGACTTGCTCTCGAATGGGGGGTGTCATATTGTCATTATCATCCATTAAATAGTCAAGTCATAGCCATTGTCAACCACCAGTAACCACTACATTCCACTACAAAAAGATATTTCAATGGATTGGTTGATGGGAAAATCTACAGGAAACCATGGCTTTTTACCATGAAATATAGGGCGTTCCGGTGTCGATTTTCCATGAAACCAATCCCATGAATATTGGCCGAATATATATCCCAGTCCGAAGATCCGCGGCCGATCCGGTGATGCAAACTTTTTTGGGCCAGTCGCCAAGGTGCGACGCCGTGCCCGGGCGGAGCGCGATGAGCTGGACGGGCGTGGAGCCACTAAGAATAGCCTGGTTGAGGAGTAATTGTGGTGGTTTCCTAAAATTACTAGTTGTAAGTTATAATGGAAAATCGCAATAGATGGTTTATCATTCTATTTGTTTGAGGAGAGTGTTACAGCATGTTCCTTAATAGATAGTTTAGAATGGAAAATCGGGAAATCCCCCCAAAGAAATGAATGATTTAGGGGCACCATGACTTGGGAAATCTCCTCATAGGGAATGACACTACCTGGCTTAATTGGGGATTATTCAGCCAAAGCCAGAATTCATCGGAAGATTTACTCACCAACTAGTGGGGCCCCCAAACGTTATGTTTGTTGGTTTATAACCATATCTAACTATAGTGAAATAACTACCATAAACCATAGTGAAATTGGTGTTATTTGCCCCAACTTAGCTATCTAGGGGGCCCCACATTGTAGTATAATGAGATGAAAGGACCCCCGGAACCGGGGTGCAATCATTGCAGCTCCTGGCGAAATCGAGAAAACATGCGCCTCAGGACGCCGCTCAATGGGATAGACTCAACAAAGCCATGCGGGAGAACTTTGAGGAGTGAACGAAGAGGAAGTGGAGGTGTATAGAGTGGTGATTGCAGCATCAAACATGGGGATTCTTTATGATTTATATCAACAACAATGGTGGTGTCACGGGGATGTAATCAATGGTGTATATGATCAGTATGTGATATGTATTCATGTTCTTATTTCATATGATGGGATAACAAGAAGGAGACACAACTACAAGTGATGTAGCCAATAGTATCAACAATAATGTATGGAGGGTTCACAGATTCTTGTTATTGTACGCAGATGGATCAAGACTCTTTTTTTCTTTCCAGAAACATTGGGGGTGTGAACACCCAGAGATAACAAGTCAAATTTTGATGTGACAAGCAGGGCTACAGGGTTTTAACACATCCCAAACAGGTCTATTTACACATTGTGACAATACTCGGTACAGGGGATATTTATATGATAGATCTGATTGAAACTTGGACACTTGGAGGACGGTTTGTGGCTTGCTAACTTGGTATGATAATGTACAAATATGTACAATATGTTTTAAACAATTTGGAACTGGGATTTTGAATGTAATAGTTCATTGAGTATCCTATGTAATTTATGGTGACTGTGGTGGACCTGGAGTGACCTGGACCGGCTCAAGTTGGTATCCAAGAAATGTTTACTGTGGCTGGATTTAAGATGACCATGGTTTCCAGAGTTTCCATTGAATCCACACACTTTAGATGGTTTTACCACCAAAAATCTATATAGCGCAATGTAGATCATGGTAAATCGACATATTTTTGTTCCGCAGTACCAGCTGGTAATTTATTGCAGTTTGCGAACTGGAAGCCATGGTCCATTTAGTGAGAAATGATCTGCTGTTCATTCGTGTGAGTACCGCAGCCACGCGGCTTGTACTTCGGGGGAATCTATGACGGAAAAAACAACACCATCTCATTTCACCACATAAATGATGGTGTGTAGCAGGAGTATCCCCCCAAACATCACAACATGTTTTTTTTCGTTGGTGCATGATGATTTACATGATGATTTATGAAATAATTGCAATACCTTGTCCGAATGATGTTTGGTCGTGGCCAACTCCCAGAATTGGTGGGGAAACTTCGCCGGAAACCCTGGTTCCTGGCAAAAGAACCATCGTTTCCTGTAGATTGGCCCCACATCTAGTTGACTATTAGAAGGTAAACAAATAAACAAATGTGTTTTACCATGTTTTGCCCATGAATTTTGCTACAGGTATCACAGTTAATGGCTGGATTTGTCCCATGATTTTCTCATGAATCTCCGCAGTGTATAGTCTGTTTTGTTTGCTGCAGGAGCGGCGGAAAATTGAGCTGCGCTTGAAAGCCAGCGATGAGGACAGCAGCTCAAGGGTTTTGACATGGACTGTGGCACCATTTTGATTTTTGTACATCCCCCATGCAGTTTTGAAGTTTTGATTAGTTTGGGTTTTCACCTCCAATTTTTCGGTAAGGAACCTCAATTTCTTGGATGGGCTATGGAGTTAGTTTGCGGGTCCATAAGTGGCTGTATACTCAATTATGCTTGTCGATGTGAGCCAGCTACGATCACCAGGCAACTAACTCCCTGAGCAAAGTGGCCAATATGTGGCAGATATCCAATAAATGTCCCACTTCACAACTATACTAATTATAGTAGAATATACCCAGCTATAAACCATGGCTACTTCGGGGATCCACTTCGGGGATACCAGCTATATCCAGGCCGTGGCTCTGGCTGTCGATGATGCTCCAAGTCCTACTGCAGGCCAGGTGCCAAGTATTTGTGGCGGATCCTAAAATGATCCTATAGCCCACTATGTTTCATGATTTTTCCATGGTATAACTTGCACAGATTATTCCAGCAGAAAAAGAAACCATGCATGTCAAAAGTCAAGAAGCCTTGTGGATAAAAACCAGACAAATTCAGATGGTGCCACATCCTTCCGCAACACCAACCACATCAGGTGTGACGGCGACTTGCAAAGACAAGTTGGCGGAAGAGGTGAGTAAAAGGGGGCGAGTGATGGTTGATGATTGTACTAAATATAGGTATCAAAGTGGGATTTATATGGATTTATCATGCGTGTCTCATCGGGATTGAGTGCAAACATGGCGATATAACCAGCGATATTGGCCATTTATATAGTGGTAATTTACCGAGCAAATATGTGAATAATCCCTATCCCCCAATCGAAAACACCCCCAGAATAAGAGCCCCAATATGAACAGATCCACTGTAAGACCACACATTCTTGAAAAAGATGTTTATCCATGGGGAAAGGGGTGGTGTATATTGGCTTTGTAGGGAGCCATTCCCGACGCAAGGAATGAATGTTTAGGGCGAGGCTCACCCAGACGTGCATATGATCACTTGCAACATAGGAGTAGGATCTGTGCCCATGCTGAGAAACCAGGGGTGGCAAGACCCATCATTTGCTTGTCATCTATGCTGGCCTTGGGTTCATGGTGCCAAGTGGGCTCTGATCAGCTTGAAAACATAGAGACCATGGAGAAAGAAGTGGTGATCGCTCACCAGGATTGGTTGGCAAGCAGTCCTGAACAGCGACAGGACTTGGAAGACACCATTCCATATCACATTGGTTGATTGGGTAGGGCTCAAAATTAATCCCGTCCTCACAATATTAAAAAAAAAAACAGAAGCCCTGATTTAGATTCTCTTCATTTCTGGGTGTTTTTTGCTTCAATTTATGTTAGGGAGATGGAGTAGTTAGCCCCTAAATTGGATGTTTGAAGACTAGAGTGGCTAGAAATGACTATATTTGTGGTCCTTTTTGGTACTTTTTGCCAGTTTGTTCTGCCATTTAAAATTTAACAGGATGTTCCTATTCAACATTCAAATGGTTGGTGGTTTCATTTTCAATGTTCAATCCTGCCTATATTGAGAAGATGATCCCAACGAACAATACTTAGGTAATCTTAGGTATATGATTTTGAGTGTGGTTTGAACCCAGCCAGTCAAGATTAGGGTATTTTCCATCAAAAAACATGTGTGTTTTTCCAATGGCCAGATGTCCCGGCCCGGTGACTCGGGACAACTTTTGGCCAGGCGGAATACTTGCAGAGATTGGCAGAGGCGCGACAAGAGCAGGCTCAGGAGCTGACAGATCCGGGCCATTGCGGGGGCTGGCTGTGGCACTTCTGGTTACAACTAGCCAAAAATCTACCACTGGTTGGTGCTTTGGAATCTTTCAGATATATTGTCCTTCCTATTTTGCATGGGATGAAAGTGGCAAAGTTGACTTTCCCATGAAAGGAGTTCCGTCAATTTCCATGATTTTTCCAAATGTGAATGGAATGTTTTGGGGGCTGCCGCCGGCTCCAAAAAATCTGCAGAAGCCTTCGGGGGATGGATCAAAACCTATGAAAATCCCATATTTGGGGCGGTATGGACATTCCGGGGTTTTCCAGCTTACCAGAGTTTTGACCCATAGCCATCAAGCAATTCTTGTAGGACACTCATGGCTCATGACAGGATCCTTGTTGATTAATTATAGAAGTTATCGCTTGTTATAATCCCACCGTAGATAAATGTTGATGTCGTGTTCAATCCCTCTGTTTGGTGGGTAAACCGGTAAACCACTATGTTTCACCATTTTGAAGGGTTGAACCACCATAAATTGCACCATGTTTCATGGTTCAACCACGATTTGTTCATCATTTTCATGGGTAAGCCATGATTTTTGACCCTTTTTTCAATGGTGAACCTCCCCATTTCTTGATGGAAACCTCCCTCGCCAGGAGCGCCGCCGGCTCGCGGAGAAGGTCGCGGCGCGGCAAGCAGCTGCTGGCGCGGCGGATGATGAGGACGGTGAAGGGCAAAGATGAAGGGCACAGAACTGATCCAAAATGTGGATTTTTGATGGTGAAATGATTGATTTTGCTCGTGAAACATCGTGAAACATTTATGGTTTGTCTGATCATATTTGATCCAAAATAGGAATTTTGAATTTAGCCAATGATGCCTGGAAATGAGCTTGTTTGAACATGGGGCATACAGTACCCCCAACATGCCCAACATCCTCCATTTCAATCGGAAAATGATGATTATATAATCAATGGATTTGTGGGTAGTCTATCTTCAGACAAAATCATGTGATGCTTTGGGCAAAAACAAAAAGAGATTGGTCAATACCTGGACATTCTGGGACATGATGGGACCATATTTAGGAGGTTGAACATGCATTTACCACCTATCTAATCATATTGTTGGGGTTCAGCACGGCTTTGACCTATCGCCAAATGTACCATGTCAAAGTTTGGTTTATAGACGCATATTGGATGGTCATACTCCAATTTTCGTGGGGATTTGTGCTACCAGTGGCCCCACCCCTTCGTGACCCCTACAACTGCAACGGGTGCAGGTTTCTGCTAGTGGTGAAGAGGCTGCCCTGGGTGAGACTCCGCGAATATGTCTGGGTGGTTCATATGAAATATCCACCGCGGACTCAGACAGAACCACATTGAAGCCACCAGAAATTATGGATTGAACCAAAAACGCCAATGGCGGATTGGCGGGTGGTTTCACGTGCGTTAAAATGTTCCATGGAACTTGACTTGAGCTGATATTTCAGTACTCCAACATGCCAGGCATCCAGCCCAGGTGGTTCCACTGGGGTTCCTCACCCTGCCTGGGTCGAGTGACAGGTTGACAGTGACAAGGAAAATGTTTGTCTACCTCGAAAGAGGCCACTCTGGGCAGGTGGGAAAGTGTGAAAACAACTTCAGGAAGATTATATTTAGAATTATTTAGATATATTTCCATATTATGTGGGGAATCATCAAGTAATCATCTATCTTTAACACACATGGTGCAATGGGATATTCCACGGGATATAACCTGGAGACATGGGGATATATTCCATTCTTGGGCCCCGCAAGGTGAGTTGCACGGTTCACTTATGTTCACTTGGTGAATTCATGTTGATTCGTTTGGGTTTATGGTGGATATACATGGATATACGATGATATAATGATATACGTTAAGTATCTGTATTCGATAGTATTCGTGGGGGTGAAGCCAAACCAGCTTCAACATCGCGTGAGGCAAGGCCTCACCTTGCAGGTCAACATTGATTGCGACAAATGATGAATTGCTTGACATATCGTGCAGTATGGCATGAAATGGTACTGTGGTATGGCTCAAGATCAAAGTCCTCAAACAAAATGATCAAAAATGGTAGATGAGCAGCCTTTCATCAGTTGTTTAAGCATTTTGCTCCCTATTTTTTTCTGATATTTCTAGATGCCTTCTGGCAATCAAAGACAGCCATGGAAAATCCCCTATATATGGAGGTTGACATGTGGACGTGTTCGATAAATCGATAGAAATCGGGGATTTTCAATTGCCATGTTTGATTACGGGATGGTATTGCGACTAGTTCTTCACCCTGGGTTTCCAAGATTTTTTCCTATCATCCTTTTGCTCCTCAGAAGATGATGGCGCTGTGGATGTCCATGTTTCAATCTTCCTGATTAAAACACCAGAAACTGGCAATAGAGTATATATATATATAGACATTCTTTGAGAGATATATAAGTGAAACATATCATGATTCGTGCCAACGCTGTCCATGGCTCCTGAAAGGCCCTTGCCAGACGTTTCGTTCACCAGAGGCACTGGTTGGTGGTGGAAGTAGAGCTGGGAAATGCCGACAGTGGTATAAGTATAGGTTTGTCTCAAAATAAGCTATCCCAAACTTGAAGGTTAATGATAACTCTCCTCGCAGTGCTTGTAGATGCATACGGTACCATTTTCTATGGATGTGTCCTCATTTTGAGAAAAACTATGAACAACTCATATTGTGTATATACATAATGTACACTATGACAGTGTAACCAATTAAAAGTGGCAGTTTTGCCAACCAACCGAGACAGATGCCCTGGTGCACATGGGGCACCTTGATTTAAAGCACCATTTTAACGAACACGCAGCTTTTGAAGTAGAAAGATCATCGATAGAGTAGAGTTTTCATTCCCATGTTTGATTGCAGCAAGGCATTTTGCGGCATTATTTGATGCTATTTGGATCCAGAAACGATCCAACAAACCAGATTCTTTGAGAAAAAGAATTGAATTGGCTTGTCCGGAGTTTTGGGGCACACTGGAATTCATCCAGACACATCCCTAGAACATCCTAGAACCTCCAATAACCATCATGGATACAAATCAAGCATTGGAAAATATATAATATACAATGAGCAGGGATCCATGATAAAATGATTGCTTTGTATCCATGATGGTTATGATGTTTTGCTGCCACCTGGATATAACTGATTATATACTATTGAATAACACTTGTTGCTGCCACCTGGGTCGTTTTGCAGGCAATTGAGCAACATCGGGCCTGGCGGAGTTCATGATAAGCCAATCACCCTCTAGTTGTCCAACCTGGCATTGGAAGTTCTAATTAGTGAGAATATCATTTACCTCTTGAGGTATAGATTAGGATCTCCAATATGGTTTTCTCAATCTTTCTCACATATCTAGCATTGAGTTTTCAATTTTCTCCTATGGTTTTCTTAACTTTTTTTTCCCAAATGATCTCCATGGTTGTACCAACCACCAGCCATGTCCAGTCGCAGAGTAGCGTTGCGAGTCGCTGCGAGGCGACGCCGGTCAGGCTCCAATGCTCTTGGAGATTCCCTTCACAGACAAGGCATCACTGGCAGCCGCGAATGGGGACGTTACAGGCCTGAAATACTAGTTATAAGTATAAGTCAGTTAAATCAACCCATTTATGGAATTAGAACCCCATTTATAGCCATATATTATATAACCATTTATATTGGTAAAGGGCCTTAATTGTACTTGTGTTTGAAGCAAACATTTAAGTCAAATATTCATCATGCATGTCATGTTGGTAGCAAGAAATCTTTCCATTAAGGGTAATAATGCATTGTTGTCATAGACACTCCATTGTGCAAGTCGACGTCATCAGCAAGTTGATGCGGTGTTTTTGGAATAGAACCAGCCTGACTGCTTGGGGCCTTTTGAAGTACTCTGGTTTCTGTCCGTGGGTAGCTCAACTAGGTCCGAGGGCGCAGCTGTCTGTATCATCCCTTTTGACCATGTGATATGGAGGATCCTATCACTGACCTGAGCCAGACTTGGAACACCTCTTGGCTCCACTGGCAGCCTTCACTTTGTGCCTTCACTGGCAGCCTTCCGACGACAAGCCGCGACGCAGCACACAGGGCAAATGCCCCGAATGTGGCACAATCCTGTCCTCGACGCAGTTCACTAACCAAGTTGGCAGCAAGACCTGCATAGAGGCTGTGAAGGCCAACATGGGCAATGGAATTGCTGAACACCCTTTATTTACTCTTCTTTTTTTGGCACGGTGGGCACTTTGGTGTGGGTGTTGATGTGTATCCAATGATTGTCAGTGAACATGTGTATGTTGCATTATGTTGCTGGATAAAAAATCCACATTCCCATGCGTTTCTCCGAAAAGAGGGTATGTAAACCCTTCTATAGTCTTCTATATATGCACTGCTTGGTCGAGTCTTTCCCCCCCAAAGACAAAGATTTCCCCTTTGGTAAACTAAAATAGCTATATGAAAACTTATGGAAACTAACAATTTAGATATAGGTAAATCAGCTATACAAGGGTCATTTTTGATAGCTATATTAGTTTACTAGAGGGTATATCCCATTGTTGATTGAGTCAAAGCTCCATAATCATACCCAGCATATCCACCTTTATCCGATCCCCGGCCCAAGCATTTGGATTTGGGAGATAAACCCCACAAACGCACCATCTCGAAACGCTGAATATGATGATTATTCCTAAACTTTGGCCTAGTGTATACATCAAGATACATGTGAACACATACAGAATTATACAGATTATACACATCTATATATATATATGTGTATATATGGTTAATACATGAGGACTAATGTATCTACACATCATCTATAGTTCTATCATACTATATGTATTTGATATCCATAGTTGTACCCACATATGATTTGTAAATATACCATATATATATGTGTATATATATATATGCATATATATATGTATATATATATATATTTATGTATATATATATATGTATATACATCTATGTATATATATATATGGATATATATATATATGGATATATATATATATGTATATCTATGTATATACATATATGTATATATGTATATATATATGTATATATATTATATATATATATGTGTATATATATGTATACATATATGTATATATATATATATATGTATATTATATATATATATGTATACATATATGTATATATATATATGTATATATATATATATATGTATATATATATATATGTATATATATATATGTATATATGGTTAATACATGAGGACTAATGTATCTACACATCATCTATAGTTCTATCATACTATATGTATTTGATATCCATAGTTGTACCCACGTATGATTTATAAATATACCATAATATATATATATGTATATATATATATATGCATATATATATATATACATAAATGTATATATGTATATATATATGTATATATATGTATATATATGTATATATATATATACATAATGATACATATCACACCAACTCTCATGTTTTGTATATTCCGTCTTGGTTTCTATGCAATTCTGGGAGGAGGATAAGGGGAGCATTTTGCCAGGTGAAGCCTAAACCAAAGTCAGGGACTTGGAAGGACGTGGGGGTTACCTCCAGGATCCACTGACCTCATTGAGAATGAGGTTTGGAAAGCAGGTACTTTCCCAGGAAATGGTCTATTTTCATGATGGACAATCTATCAAGAATTGGCCATTAATGTTAAGTTGCTTGAGGCTTAGGTGAGGATTGATGCTTCAAACATATACTTTTGCAGGTCGCATCTACAAAACATGGATCATTAGTCCTTGGTTCGGGGTTTTGGTTGGTGTATAGTGTATACTAGGTGTATGTTGCAAGAGTATTTGTTCGGCATTTTATGGTCCAGTATCCCCAACAAATTCTATGATAAATATGATACATCCTTCAAGTGGACCAATGTGTCTGGAATCCAGATCGTCACTTCCTGTTTGTCACTGACTTGCTTCCATGCTTTCAAATGTTGTCCGGCTGGGGGTCCGACCGCGATGGTCCAAAACTCGGACCTGTTGAGACTCGCTTGGATCATCATTTACCCTCTGGTAAACTAACATAACTATGGAAAATCACCATTTTTAATGGGAAAATCAACTATAGATGGCAATTTTCAATAGCTATGTTAGTTTACCAGAGGGTACTTTGTACTTTCTATATTTCGTAGTTGATACCATAAAGGAAGCATCCATTGGACATGTAGTATTTCTTTAGGGCAACCCAGGGCTGACCTCCATGGCTGTATCGAAACACACTTCCGACTGAGACATCCTTGAAAGACATCCTAGGGCACACCCGACTGCAGGGCGAAAGGCTGCGTGAGATTTGATATACCCTCTGGTTATTTAACATAGGCATGGAAAATGGCAAATGTTGGATGATTTTCCCAGTAAAACCTCCATTTATAGTGGATTTTCCATGGCTATGATAAATAACCAGAGGGTATTTATTTGATATCTTCTTTGAGTGTCCCTTCAAAAAGTCACAATGGCCAGTCTGGCTGCACAACCAAGCTGCTAAAAAAAGATATGGAGATGATGCCATCATTGCCAGATTGCTGGAAGGGCGAACATCCCCAAATTAATCCAATGTTTGTTGATGGTTATGATGTAGTGTGTTTTAGTGTCACTCAACATCACTTGACTTTGTTTGTCTGAAACGTAAGAGATCTATAGAGTGGATTTTAGCAGATCCAAGAGTTGGACAGGTGATCGAAGTCAAACACATTCTCAATTTCCTCCCGGACAAGTTTCCTATTTCTGTTCATGTGGAAACCAACAGAAGATGCGGATGAATATCCCAGTTTTTTGCAGTGAAACCACCGAGGTTGAGCTCCGAAGGCCGAAGCACGGCCAAGCGGAGGCTCGTGATTTGGTAGTTTTCGAGGCGAGAATTGATAGGAACAAAAACTCAATAAAACTCAAGTTTTTTTTGGGGAAATTGAAAAAACAGCTGTTTGCCAAAGAGCAGGTTTTTTCAAAAAGTTGATGCATGTGGACTTTAAAATTGATGATTTCATGTTAGGTTTGTAGAATGAGATGAAGAGTGGAATTAACAATATCACTTGCAGAGGAAATTTGCAGGCACAAAGGTTCTTTAAGGTCGTTACTCTAAGGATGATGTAAATTCTTATTGTTGATCAAGTTAGGACGGAGATTCCCAATTTTGGTACTCATGAAGCAACTATAAGTTATTCCTCGGTTGACATGTTGTGAAGCCCGCCAGTTGAGATGGTGTTGACCTAAAGTTGGTATGCTATTCCAGGTTGGAATGCTCTCGCAGCTTCCCATACAATTGACAGTACAAAACAGGGTTTCCCCATTTCACCAACCCCGTACCACCACCTCCCCCCAAAGGTGAACCCCCCAAGGATATTTGGTAAAGAGGCGCCCTTCCCAAGAAACTCAGACCTTGGGGAATCCATGCTGCCAGTATCATCGAGAGTCGAGAGCGTCAGAAGGGCACTGAAGGACCCGGACCCTGCAGCAGACTTTGAAAAGAGTCCGATGTAAATTTAGACATGAAAGTTTTGAGATTGTTGGTTGATGTCGTTTTTGCTTGGTTTTTGTCATTCAATTTCAACACTTGTAGTTTGCACAGGGATATGCAATATTATACACTGCATGATGTGCAACACATATATATATATATAGTATACACACACACACACATATGAGCCCTGATAAACATTCGCATTTGTCACTGGTTGGTGCTTTGGCTAGAGTCCAAATATGTGTTATGTTTAACCGTAAGTATGGGATGATGATCCCCAATGACGGACAAACAAGTTTTCAGGGGGGTGGCGAAGAACCCCAAGGCGGTGCCCCCCTCCCTGTCATCAGTGAGTTTATAAACTCAAGCAAATATATATATATAGACTCTACCATTAACACCCAACAGTTCTTGGAGTTATGAACAAACTTAGCTAACAAATCGGTGCAGCCCAATGCAGCAATCAGATCAGGGTCGACGTTGCTTGAGGATTTCCTCCCACGCTCCGAGCGCCCGGGGGAAAGCCAGGAGCTCAGAGGTCAACATCGGTGCACCCCAAAAGGATAAGAAAAGCCCTTAGATCCACGGGTTAGTAAGTACATTATATATCATCGTATCACGTTCACCATTGGAGTAGCCATTTTGGGGGTATACCCCGGTTTCAGACACAGCCACATGTTGAACTTTCACCCGGGGGCACAGCTGACGCATTGCTGACTTGACCGGTAAAGCCATGTCCAAATATATCCAGTGAGGCAGCTCCACCATGAGCAAACATACCACACAATTCGGAAAATAAAGGAACATTGTAGTTGATAGATTCAAACCTTCCGTGCGTCCTAGACTTGGTTCTCAAACACAAAACCCGAATTGCCATGAATTTGGAGGTTAAAACCCAGCCAGATTTCAACCGTAGGTTTTTCCCCAACCAAATTGCTGCATGGGGCGCCGGTCGCCTACTCTCCGATGGCGCTGGACTGTGCTGGCAACTTTGTTGGTGCGGAGACCGAGCTTGGGGAGGAAGAGGTGAATGGCTGCGATCTCCCTCCAGTGGGTTGATGATTATATGGGGGAGTAATCCCATCATTTTATAATATTTACCATGCATTTTAACCGAGAAATTTTGGGAGATATGGGGAAGTACTTAAATTGATAAATGATGATTGGTTGATGATTAGTTCGTCATTTAATAGGGGCTTTATCCATCAAACATCATCGAACTATTGGATACTGTACAAGTGATAAATGATGGTTGGTTGATGATTAGTTCGGGGATTATACTAACCAATATATTGTGGAATATCACAATCCACGAACAGGGAATCCCAATCTCAACCCAGCAGAGTAAAAGGGGCGACAGAGGTCTTTGAACACTGCTCATTCGGCCGAAAAACATTTGACCAAGGGAATAACTGTTTTTTTCTTGGATTTGATTGTAATCGTTGAACTAGATGCTTTGTCAGTTGGCCAAAAAGGGGGCAACACAATAGGATTTGACCAAAGTGAAGCTGCTGTACCTCGTGGCCGAGTTGGACCGTAGATAGGTGAAGATCTGGACAGAAGTCTACCGGCTCCCCCTAACTCCAATGAACTCCAAGGCAAACCCCTGTTGCATTCGCACCTGGGACTCGAGACTATTGGCCCAGCTTCGTATGTGTTTTTTGTGTCCCAACCCCAAAAAAGATAGAACAGGAAACTCCAATTCCGATATCTATAAAATTCTATAAATATATACACATGAATCTGGCAAGTTTCACCTTTCTGCATCTAGTTGGGGGTATAGATGGCCTATCCTGGCTTCATGGCCCTAGGCCTGGTACCATGTGGGCCTTGGCGGACGGAACTTCACCCAAAGTGCTGGGAAGGCTCCGATTCGAATCTGAAAAATGCGAAGGGCCAAGAATCGATGGATGGAACTAGCAAACCATGTGTGTATATATATATATATATTCTGGGTAAATTATAACGACCTCACTGTGACCTCGCTGGAATATATGGTTAGTATAGGGGAATCATCCCCAAATGGCCTTAATTCAAACTAGTGAAATATTATAATTTACTAGTGAAATGTGTATATATGGGGGTTTCCATAAATGGGGGTACCCAAAAATGGATGGTTTAGAATGGGAAAATCCATCTATAAATTGATGATTTGGGGGTACCCCTATTTTAGGAAACCTCCATATATATATATATTGTATATATTAACGTTTTTTAGATATCTTGAATCTGTTGTTGTTTGATGGAACTATATGTATGAACTTTGCATAATTTCCAATCTGTTGTTGTTCTTGCCATAAATGAATGAATCTCTCTTAACATTGTTTTTACAGGGTATCTGAGATATAGCCATGTACACATAGAACATCGTCGGACAACCGAACAAGACAACAACATTTGGTTTGACGGCAATGGAAATTCATGGAGCATCAGAGGCCTTCAATTCAAAGATTGATTTATGTTCACCGCATCCAACTGTGTAAAATTCCCATGGAAGAACCTGCTTTAACCCCGGTCTGTTTACCAACTGCCCACGCTCTCGGAACCGGGGACCCACCCATTGTAGCGATATCTGAAGGGCCGAAAGCTGACCCACTGAGCCTTCTGAAACTTGCAAAATCATCCCACGGTGAAACCGTGTTTGTTGTCAGCGCAACCATGGTTAGTTTAAAACCATGTATAAACGGGATATAAATATATATATATATATAAATAACTATATATATATATATATATAAATGGGATAACCTACGAAATGGGGACGACTCCGATCACCAGGGTTATTCTAAACCACTTTCCGCGATCCGTGGGATGATCCTCCAAGCAAGAGATGAATGGCATTGAGCCGTGGCTTGTCAGTCCCCAGGACTGCAGGTATTTCATCTACAATTGAAGCCGGAAAAAAGGGTGGCTCTTCCTGTAGAAAGCAGATCATGGAAACTTACCAGGTTCACAATTTCTCTGTGTCCCTACTGCTTCAATCACCTCAGTTTTGGGCTGCTAGTTTTTGGTTTAAGTACCTTCGACAGAACTCGGAGCAATAGGGTAACTCACTAGCAATGAGATGAACTATCCCACCTACACCAACTATCCCAACTATCTCGTTATATTCTTAGCTTCATCGATTCGTTGTTTCCCTCCCTTCCACAGGTGCCTGTTTCGTACCTTCCGAACCAAGCGCCTCGATGGCCTCAGGTCGGGGTAGCGGGTGGCCGGGGTTTCCATCAATGGGGATACCCCAATATAGCTGGAAGGTTGAGAATCAATGGAAATCAGAAATGCACTAAACAGAAACATCTCTTCTTTCCTTGGGAACACTGGCTTTTGTTGTCTTCTATTTTTTCTTTTTCACCAACTGATCACGGCCCATCAATGCTCCACCGCGCTGAAGCACTGCGTGCGGCTTATTCCCCGTTGGAGGCGCGCTGCGGAGCGCATCAAGAGGACTCAGAAGGAGTCAACGGAGGCCTGGCACTCACAGCAGTGGCCAAGATCATGGTTGATCCTGATTGCAGAATCGTGGGTACTATGGGAAAGAACATGAACTCTATTTTGGTATGGCACTCTGGTTTCAAATTCATCGAAACATGAGATTATGAAGCGTGGTTGATGTTGGTATGATAGATAAGACATGACCTCATAGGGAAGAACTATATATATATATACATATATATATATATATACTCAACTTGGTGTTTGCGAATGGTTTACTGTAGTTGTTTGGTAGCATGACAGGAAGAACTATCCACTGCCTTGTAGGTGTTTGGGTTCAGTTCACAGCGTCAGGTTGCCTACAGAGATGGGGAGATGGGGATGTGTCCAAGGAACTTCAAGAGATACCCTCTGGTTATGACTAACATAGCCATGGAAAATCCCCGAACTAAATGGAGGTTTATTTATAGCTGGGAAAATCATCCAAAATCAGCCAGCTATTCCATGGCGAACTGTGAGTCATAACCAGAGGGTACATAAAACATCATAAGACCAATAAGCACAGAATCACGACGCAACCACCAAAGATATTGGATGGTCGCAGCCAACCCCCTCGTTTTTGTGTGTTTGGGTCATCAAAACTGTGGATGATGAAAATCCTGAAACGAGTGTCACGGAATTCACAGCTACACAAATAGGTGTGAACTCTCAGGAAGATGTGGTTGGATAAAACAAAGCACCTGGGCCACACCCATACCATGTGTATATTATTGGCTTAGTTGCCTGCATGTTTTTTTTTCTTCTGATTCTTGTAGTACCTGGAGGCAAATCACCTCCCACATACATCCATGTTACCATACCTATGGGCGGTAGGCTGTAGGTTCAATGGTGGCTGATCCGCCCATATTTGCCAGGTTTTGACTCATACTTGGAGCATCATCCCACTTAGCAAGTGGTGAAAAACCCCTATTGAGTCCCCATGTGCAGCCTGGATTCCTGGGTTATTCCATTTCAAAATGGGTGAAGTATGGTGAATGAACTATGGTTACTAACCACTTGATATCAGGGGTTACAACTTTGGCTACCATTATAAACTGAGGTTAGGGGTTCTAAGTATGGAGAATGAATTATGGTTACAACTCTGAATAACCACTAGTTATTGACTTGTTATGTTTACCTTCACCACATTTCACCACATTTCAACGGGGTCCCCCCTGGGATACTCCTCCAAGCGACCGACGTCGCATCGTCACGAGGGTCAGTCGGCGATTCTGCGGGGCGCGAGCTATTGCAATGGCTGGAGGAGCAGGTCCGCTGAAGCCGAAGACTTGCGGAAGCGTTGCAACTCGTCCCCATTAGAAATCTTCAAAAACAGGTTATTCATTGGTTACCCTCTGGTAAACTAACATAACTATGGAAAGTCACCATTTTTAATGGTAAAATCCACTATAAATTGCCATTTTCAATAGCTATGTTGGTTTACCAGAGGGTATTGTTGGTTATTGTTATTTATTGTTGTCATTGTGTGTATATTGTTATTCTTCTTTCAAACTGGCGCTATATCATGGATTTCGACTCCTTAGAAGTGGGAATATAATCTTGGATTTGCGTAATGAACCCCCAAGAAGTTCAACATATTCCCTGTAGATTCCCCAAGTAGTGGATTTCCCATTGTGAACATGAGCCAAACAAAGCCAAGACGAGTGCATCCACCATTTATATATATATATAGTTGATGTTCCCATCAAAACTTTCATCTTTGGTGGATTATCATGGATTTTCCTAGAATTTATCGCAGATTTTCCCATGATTTTCCTATGATGTTGCCCTTGAAACATCCATTTCGTTCGGGCATTTCCCACGTGTTTTTTAATCCCCAGCTGGCCAGGGTGCAGAGGTGTCCAGTGCGTTGGACGTCGTTTCCGTTGGGATACAAAGAAATCCTCTGGCGGATGGGTTTTACCTTCTGGTAAACTAACATAGCGAACTGGAAAATGGCCATAGACGGGCCATAGAAATAGTGGATTGTCCCATGAAAAATGGTGATTTCATGTGATTTCCCATAGTAAACTAACATAGCGAACGGGAAAATCCACCATTTTTTTTTTTTTAAATCAACTATTAATTCTATGGACATTTTCACTCGCTATGTTAGTTTACCAGAGGGTAATGTGGCGAAAAGGTCTGATGGGGGACTTTGGCATTTAATTGCTAGTCAACAATTGGATTTCAATTATGAATTGACCTTAACAATCAACAATGGGGAAAATAAGGATATCAGATTGGGTAAATTCTAACGACCTCATTGTTCTCCCTCATTGGAATCATGATTAGTAAGGGGACCTTATTTCAGCTCGGTGAATTATTGTAGTTTATTCAGAATACTGAACAACCCCATTTTTCATACCACCCATTTATGGTAAAATTGGGGAGGGTTTATTCTTGAGTTTTAACCACATTATTGGAAGAAATTGAGGAATTAACCAGCCAAAAATGTGCAAACTCCACCAAAGATTTGGCGGGTTTCTCCAACCAACACGGTGAAACTCACAATTTGTAAGTGAGACAAACCAAAACATGTTGGATTTACCCTCTGGTTATTTAACATAGCCATGGACAATGACTAATGTTGGATGATTTTCCCATTAAAACCTCCATTTACAGAGGATTTTCTATGGCTATGTTAAATAACCAGAGGGTATCCAAGCAAGAATGGGAAACTCAAAAAAAAACGGAATGGGTTTCTTCGAGGAAAATCGGGAAGTTGACCAACAAGTATTGAAGATTTAGCAAACATAATGGGTCAAAGTGAGAGAACCGACCTATGATGCCCAGCTTCGGATAAAGACACGCTGTTTGACCCTCATGTAGTATACAATGTTGGTGCATTCATTTTTTCTAACGCTTTTGGTTGCCATAGCATGGAACCCGTTAAGTATCGTTAAATGGGGTCTATGAGATGATTTTCCTGTTGGATATGGCCCTTTTGGGGATTTGATTTTTTATCTATTTCTTAGTGGATGGGTTGTGCCCATACACTTTGGTGCTTACTGCGGCCTTTTTGGGATTAGATTGGTAAACGCCATCTATCCCAGAAGTCACATAGATTTGTAGCAGAAATCTCCTGGTTTTATCAGAAATCTCCTGGGTCTATGCAGGAAGGGGCCCCAAGGGTCACTGTGATGATGCATGAAATAAACCAGAATCAAGGGTAACTAAGATATGCTTAGCAACTTACGGCTCTCGTTTGGGGGTCCACTTGTAGCTCTATGCCGGGAACGGATATGGTCTAGCCGAGCATTAATTTCCTACATGTCAGTTGTTTCACATAAATTGTGGTATTTCCGGTTCCATGATGATCATGTTCTCATATTCTCATGTTCAAACACATCCACTTATCATATCAAGTTGGTTCTGTCCCATTATATCATATTATATCATTTTATATCCCGCTATATCCCCATCCATTTCCCCATACGAAAATATGTTATCCATTTATGAAATTGTTGTTTTCGATGGTTTCGCCAGCATTTGTTCACCATTGTTGATGAGTTAAACCACCTGTTCTCACATTCAAACTGTGATTTTAACGGTGAAGAAACTATATATATTTGTGATGGTTACCGACCATGTTTCACAATTTTTTTATAGTTAATCCACCCCATTTTCATGGGACAATTTTATCACTTTCGAGGCACGAACTGGGACGGCCCCTAGGATCCAACGTTGGGACGGGAGCTGGTGGTGTTGGAGGAGGTAGAGGAGGGAGAGGTGGGGCATGGGATGCGCGGATGGGAAGATCACCATGGTGATCTTAACCCCCATCAGTTGGGATAAGACCACCTAAAACTACCCTCTGGTAATTTAGCATAGCATGTATAGTGGATTTTCCCATTTAAGAATGGTTATTTTCCAGTTCGCTATGTGAGTTTACCACAGGGTAAAACTATCGTATAGTATCGTTATACATCGTGATATATCATTGCAATATATCCACTTATAGCTGGAACTGCACTGAAAAAAGTAGGGATTTTAACAACAGATATGATGGGATAAAGTCCGACAGCATGAGTTAGCTTAGTTGCTATGTACTTTTAAGACATGCCCATTGGTAATTTGCTACAGTTTGCGAACTGGAGAATAACAATCTTTAAGATGCAGATCATCGAACTAAATGGGCCATGGCTTCCATGGGCATGTTGAATTACCAGAGGGTAAGTCCTTGGTTTGTGGCACATTGTTGTCAAGCTAGTTTTCCTAGAAGTTATAAGTCGGGGCACAGGGTTCAAAACTGCCACTCTTCATTGGGACATTTCACCTCCACTTTTGAAAGGTGCAGCTATAAGGGCAGAAACAACCACCAAGTTATAACTTCATTTATCAACATATCCAACTATAGTGTAGATACATCTAGTTTTAGATCAACCAACTAAGTAAAGCCCCTATTGACAAGTGCAGTTAGTATAAACTAGATTTATCAGCCCCATGCAATCTAGGTATAAACCAACTTACCTCTTGTTCGGGGCCCCTTCCTTCGGGGGAACGCCACAGACAAAAACACAACAAAGCTGTCCAATATGCAAAACCGCCGCCGAAGGAACTCATCAAAGTGCCGCCGGAAATCTGCATTCCAGCCGATGACCCGAAGGATCCATGGGTTGAGGTGGCCCAACAGCTTTCCGGGCCGAGCCGGTGATTTCCTGTTCAAGTTGTCCGACTCCGCATTTTTTTGTTTTGCGTAGAACCAAAACACCGCCCAAAATACGGCAATTCGCACATATTTATGGAATTTGAAGGGCCTATATGTCAATCGGAGTGGCGTAGGATCAAAAAATCAAACCACGTTTTGGCCTTTGGCAACGTCCTCCAATGTGCAGTCTCTCGAGAGGACAGAGATCACTTTTTGTGGGATGGCAAAACTGTTGTCGGTTATGTCTGGCTATATAATATACATATGGATAGATAGATACATATATCATATATATATATAAGTCAACCCCACATTAATAAACCATCCTTATTCACTATGGGGGTAACATCCAAACATTAATAATATGATACTTAATTGGTACACCCCCCCACATCAAAAAATAGGTGTTTATTGGTCCAGGGTTGACATTATATATCATTTATATGTATGTTATAGCAGTCTCCAAGTTAAGATAGAATGGGAAAATCCGACTCTAAAATTTTGATAAAGTGAACCTTTTCTATCATTTATGCAGTTAAATATACACTCGTGTACATACGCTCTGAATGAAATCTAACTCATGAGTGAACAATGGTTGATGGGTTCCATCGCCAGGTTTGCCAGAGAGTGTAACCAATGAACTCCCCAGGTCTCTTAGTGACGTCCTCCTTTTTTTGATAGTTAAAATTGCCCATGGTTTGGTGGTCTCACCCCGATAAACCTGGATAAACCTTGGGTGCGTTGTCTTATACTTCAATCCTTTGCCACCAACGGGCATACCACCCAGCCACGGTTGGTTGAGATCACTTAGTTGTTGGTTTATAAACCTCATCAACCATAGTTATAGCATGTTATATCCCCCGTATAAACCCTAGAATTTTCCAGTGAACTAAGCCAACTGAGCTATCTCGCAGGACGACGGCGACGGCGAAGACGTGCGGCTGGCACTGGCGGTGCTCCGAGCTGCTTGGCGCTGCAGAACATCATGGGATCACTGGGGGCCCTGAAAAACATATGAAAAACATCCCCAAGATGGAAAAGTAGATCCCCATCGAAATATTGAAGATTCACTTTTCTATGTCTTGGGGGTTTTGAATATGAGAAAATATATGTTTTACAATCTACCATCAGATATATTGAGATTCTTGCCAATAAATCATGGAATTAATTGGAATCGGGTTTTTGACCTGAAAATCGGCCATCCATTGCTTAGTCATCATTTTCCCTTCGACAAATAGCCGTTCTTGGGTGCGAGATAATCATTTTCAGACACACAAAAAATGTCTTTCTTGAACTAAACAAAACGGGAATTTAGCGATGAGAAATGATGAATAAATGCAAAAGCCATGTTGGTTTAGCCATGTTTTGTGCTAGACTGACTTCAAACGCCTGCCAAACCATTCAAGAGGCAACATGTCCCATTGTTTGTGAGTATAGTTAAATCATTCAATGTTTGCTTGGTATTTCAATCTCCACATGGTCGATTATGCTCATATTAGGATGTGGAGCCGTGCAGATGCATGTTTGGGGTCAACACTCTGCAACCCCCAAAAAAGAAAAGCATGGGAGAGCTGGGCACATCGAACCCACTTCGTTGGTTGGTCAATTTTGTTAGCTTTTGATTCTTGATACTTGCAATTATTTTAGACGTTTTAGACTTTTCCATGGCAGTTAAGGTCTGGGATGAGGAGTTCTGGCAGGACAGAGCTGGGGATTTGGAGATGTCAACCACCTTTGGAGGGTTTGTTTTATGGGGATTATGTCAATGGTTCATAATGGTTGAGTTAATGTTTTTTCTTAGGGATGTCAATTTATGCTAGTTATAGTATTTGGATAAACTTGTTGGGGCCTAAAACTTTAGTTATATATCCACTTTGTGAATTTTGAAGTAGTCAATCATTGGTATTGTGAGTGTTGAGCGGTTGGTACTGGCCACAGGCTTATCGTGCCGTGTGGCCCAGCGAATCTGTTCTGCAACAGATCCTACCAGCCAGGGACTGAGTGGCGGCCTAGCGGCGCTGTGCATTGCGCTGCCTTGCTGTGACTCTAATGTGTAAGACATACTGTAGAGATGTATAGTATAGATATGCAAAGATCACAGGTAATGATAAGGCCACACAATGTTTGATGTTGCTTAGCTTGGCTGCCCTAGTCGTCTATATCAATGTACATCTATGTACATCTCATATCTTCGCCAAAGCTGAATCCCGGGTGAAGGTATGCCATGCGGCGACCAGCTCTTAGGTTCACTGGCAAAAGAACCGCTTCCAGGAATTTCCCAAGATGCCAAGACTACAGGTGCCTTGGTGGGTAGGGTGAAGAATCAAAGGAGATTTCACGGTGGTTTGTTTTTTACAGTCGGTGGACCATGATCTAAAAAAAACAATGAACAACAGGCACCCATGGCTGTATACCCACCATGTGTAGTTGATTTTCCCAGCGAACGAAACCTCCATTTAGTTCGTGGATTTCCCAGCTTGCCACGTTTGACACTGGAAGGTAACGCCAAAAATAGGGATTTTTCAATCGCTCCATGTCTTGGTTAAAACCTTACAATGTGGGGCCCCCTAGTTATGTTTGTTGGTTTATAACCCTATTTAACTACAGTTATAACTACCATAAACCAGAGTTCTTGGAGTTATGATAGTTATGTTCACCAACTTAGCTATCATTTGGGGGCCCCACATTGTAGGATTCTCCTTTGGCACCCCATGGCTTGACAAGGGCGATTTGCCTTCCCGAAAGGAACGAGGATCATGTGAGGCCGAATACGTATCCTTTCAGGGGCAAAGTGTGGAGCTCCAGAATGAATTAAAAAGTGCAATAAATCCATAGATCTATACATATATATATATATATACATATGTATATATGTAGTATATATATAGGATATATAGGATATAATTATTGATTTCTTTATTCACGTATAGATACATTTGGTACTAATACATATAATCATTGTCCACTATATTCCCATCATGTCCCCATTGTTGGTTTATTCCTATGACATCTCATGAATCTATCGTTTTTTTGTCAAATCCCGTAGAGTCCATAAATAAATATAAATCCATTAAATATGTATATATATATATATATATCATATCATATATATATATGAATCACAATCCCATGAATATTATTATGGTTTAATTACTGTAAATACTACGGGTATAGCCTCACCATTTCCTTCCTTCGTACCTTTCTTAGGAGCAAGTGGCATCGAGGCGGGCGTTAGGCAATGCCACAGTGTGGTGTAGCCAATCGTTTGAATCACATGGGGATGTGTCAATACCTATTATAATCCATTTTTATGGGATGAACATCCATTTACCAGCTATTTTGGGGTTCACTAGGTACCAGAGTTTTGACTCATAGCCACATAAAAAGACTGGTTTGTTTAAGATGAATAGCCACTTGGGGTTTCCTAAAATGGGGGTATGGTTTATAATGGAACATCTTCTTGACATAGATGATTTGGGTCGGGATAACCCACACAACAGGGGCTTAGGAACTATGGTTGTTCAACACCAAACTTTGGATTTGATGAAGATGATTGGGTTTATTTTCCTAATGGGAAATAGACCCATTTGAGGAATCCCAGAAATGGAACATTCATAGAGGATAGGTTTTATTTTTGGGGGTTTGAGCAAATTCAAGTAATGTGACACAACATGTGTTATTATAACAGAATTATGTTTGAAGTAACCAGGCTATGGTTGTATCCAAGTTTCCCCCTTAGGCCATGAGCCAGTTGGGGCTAAGAATAGAGTTTCCTAAGCACATGATAGCAATCTTTGACGCATTTTGACGCTTCAACAACAACTGACTTTCTGGATGTCCACGTCGTTTTCTACCTGCAATGTACCCGATCACAGTGATGTTAATTGGTTTATGTTCACCCATGTAACATACATTAGTAACTTTCCATAAACCATGCTGTAAAACTAGGAAAAAAATACCATAAACCAACCCTCAAATTCTAAACCAATTTGCCTGTCTTTCGGGCCCCATATGATGGGATGATCCTCCTGTAGCTTCCCTCAAGGCGCCAGCTTCTGTCAGAGGTGGCGGAAAGGAAGAGCCTGGACATCGAGAGGTTGGACGTGGCAGGGGTCAGCTGATGAGGTGATTTTAGCCAATAGTTTTTGTTGTTTTTTTCTCGTATGTTGTTTGTTAAACATGTTATTTCAACCAATGTTTTTTTTAGGGTTATTGAAGCCAATAAAACAACCAACATTTGGAATTTAAACCGGGGAAATTTGCATTTAAACATCAATAATGGGGTAACAATGGGTGTTTCAGCGCCAAACATGAGGATCGGATGTGGAAACCGATGAGTTCCAAGCATGGAACATCGCCCTGACGTCCTTGTTCACAGGCAAATTGGCCACTTATACATTTCCAATTTGGGGGGCTTGCTATCCTTTGGTAATAGTCCTACAAGAATCAGCGGCGACTGGTGATAAGTGATATTTTTTTGTCACAATGACCCGCGGTTGATTTTCGACGTGTGTTGATCGAAGCCCGGATGAGACCACTAGTCTTGGGGTTGAGACTCATCTATCAGAGAGGTGATCTCTAGGTGATCTCTCATGCAGAGTTCGAACCTCGATGGTTTTGGGCTTTGTTATCATCATGTTTCTCTGAGTGATTTCACCGTTGTTGAAACGGACTACTGACACATTCTTGTGATGCGAACAAGTGAACTTGTTGTCGATCTTCCCCACCTTAGATTCCCAGTTACTCTGACAAAGAGGTTCTATAATATTTCCTCCAGAAACATAACCTTTAGTTGGGTTGTAACTCCTATTTAACCCCGGAGAAGTGATGTAAAAAACTCCCTCAGAATCGGAAAATGAAAGGTAAACACCCCATTATAGCTGATTTGAATTTAGAATCTCTATTTAATGATGAAGTTCTGAAGTTTGTTGCTTATGATCCAGATCTTTGCTTCTTACTATCCAAAATGGTTCTGGATAAATTACCCATAACATGATGGAATGATTCTATTCTTGCTGCCGATGTATACTGGTTGGTGATGTCAAATGGTGTTTATGTTCAGCCCTAGAATGATGATTCCAACACGGTGCCCCAGAGTTTTGTTTAAAATTGGTTTATAAGTCCAATAAATTGGGTTTGTGCTAGAATAGATATGTAGTTAATGGTGGTTATAAACCAACAAACACAACTGGGGGGGGGGACTGCCTTGAAGTAACTAAACAATTGGGGGTTTCTTAGTATGGGGAATCCTCAAGTCACCATGGTTGTTTCAATACTCAAAAGGTCTGATTTTGGATTATTTAGGGGTACCCCTATTTTAGGAAATCTCCAGTGAAACGTTGCTGAATAAGTTCGGCATGTTTGGAGGCTCCACCATCACCTTCGCCCCTTCGCAAGGCTGACCTTTGCCTTCGATTTAGTCTCCACTCGTGCTGTGGGAGCCAGCATCGATGCCTGTGCGTTGATTCCTGGAGTGGCCACTTGGAACTGGCAAAGGGTTTGGCCATGAAACCTGGTTAAAAGTAAAAGGATTTAAGTCATTATCATATTAGGCTATTTGGGGGTTTCCTAAAATAAAGGTACCCAAAACTGGATGGTTTATAATGGAAAATCCTATTAAAATGGATGATTTGGGGGTACCCCTATTTTAGGAAACCTCCATTTAGCCGCAAGAAATAGGGCAGTAGCCTGGAGGAAACGTGTTGATCGAGCAATACGTCCTATCCTAGTGTTGGCCGTTCTAGTTTCCTGGTCTGATGCATCCACCAAAATTTGGAGAATACATCCAATCCAAGGAAGTATCAGGGTCATTATTTGGTTCGCAGTTCCAACATATGTTTGATATTTCTAGCCTCTACTCCGGATGATCAACACATGTTTTTCGGGTGGGTGGATCAACTGGTGAAAACCGCCATGGATGGCTCAGGACTTGGCGAACCACAGCCCCAAACCCAACACAGATCTCAGCGTAGCGGAGCACTCAGCACGACCTGACCTGATCCGCTTGGAGTATTTTTAGTGCGCTTATACCCTGATTCAACATAGCTATGGAACATCACCAATTTGAAATTTTGCGTACTGAGCAATTCATCTAGATTGTGAGGCCCCCCAGTTATAAGTTGCTTTGTAAACCCATGTAAACCCCATTAGCTATAATTATAGTCATAGTCAATTATAAGTCATAAGTGCCATAAACATCCATAAATCATAGTTATTGATAGTTATTGGAGGTATAAAATGAGTCTTCTTATGGGCCATTTCTTGACCTTCCAAGGCCGGAACTCCTGGGCTCCGCTCGGGCCGTGCTACGGTGCTGGGGCACGGCAAGGTGAGGCCATGGCTTCACCCTGTAGGGGCTATGCCGTACTAGACCTGTAAGCCAAATTTGGGGATGGTGAAAAAGATGCTTTTCCACATTAATTTCACAGGGTTACAGTATAGCTGGGATTTATAATATAGGAACTGGGACTTGTAGATGCCATTTGGTTGTATCCCAGTGTATGCAACTGGGATTTGGGATTGAAACTGGGGTGAAGAAACCCAACTGATGAAACCCACATACCAACTGGGGTACCAAGTTGAGGTTGACCCCTCAGTACTCTCAGCTTGAAGAGTCCTTCAGTTAATTCTCCATGGTCGGAGGCTTCAATTTCAACAGCCAAACAACGCATGATCAGGGATAATTCCGGATGTTTTTATGGTGTTTCTGAATGCGGGCCACATGAATACATCAACATCTTCTGTATCCCAAATCGTCCTTTATTGGGTCTGTTTCGCCAAAACCTCACAACTACAATAAAAAAGAACACCTCCAGCACAAAAATAGTCAAGCAATTGAACCATCAAGAAACACCTTGGATGCGATCGGATAAGAACATCATACCAGACTCCGAGCTGTTTGGCACATCCCATGGTGGCCTCCTCCATGCGCCAGATCTGGGAGCACGGTTCAGCCGGGCTCGTGGCGGCGCGTGATTTGGCAGCTGGCGAGGTCTGATCTGGGTGGTTTTTGAGACTTAGGGCAGAAGAACTGATGAGAAAGGCCATGGGTTTCCTTAAATGATGGGATGGGCACTCCAAAAATCATCACACATTTGAGCACTATTTGAATGAGGAAAGCAAAGACCTGTATAAATCTACGGAGTCGAAAAAACGATGTGATGGGATTGGTCGGTCGGGTGGTGGAATTTTGAGCCACATTCATGGAGAGAACATGAGAAACATGATGAAACATGTGTATTTACGTCATGTTCTAAATTATTTGGTGTCCTTTTGTTCCTTCCGCAGATATCGCCACTTAGATGGGGAGCAACTGTTCGACCAACAAAAGGTGAGCTGGATGACTGTCCTGGACAGTTTGGTAATCCTAAGGTTATCCATGGTGATGTGAAAACTTTTGCATAATATGGATAGCACGGTTCCCGTGGGCATCTACAGAGACAAGTCAAGATTCATTGTATGTTAACGTTGATACTCTTCTATAAAGAGTATAGTGTAAATAAAAAGAAATTGGTGTTCCTCCTGGATTTCTTAGGTGGTCCGCCCCCCCCAGTGAATTCTGTTGGTGCATAAGCCCCGTGAGTACTACAGGACTATATATATTATATAGACATATCTACCATAGGGAATCCATAGACCCTAGTTATTACAGTTATATAGTGCAGTTATGCACCAACTTTGCGTTGACAAACTGGGCACCACCTTTCAGTCTATGCCAGTGGCAACTTGCCACTGCTGAACGCTGGTGAGGCTGTGCGCATCTCCTATGGCAAATATCCGTGGGGAGTCTCAGCAGATTGGCATTTTTTTTCTGAGGAAAGGTTTTGTGTTGCCCTTCTCAAGTAGACATCAATACCCAACTCAAAAAAAAAAACATGAAAACTTTATTTATCCACCCTTGCAATTGCCAGACCATTGAATTTGGCCTTGATGCCCCTTAGCTTAGGGTCAATCAAGCTAGAATGGTCTTATCAGTTCCGTTGTCTATTTCCCCAAGGTAGTGAACGCTGGTAAAGTTAATCACTCCAATAACTGTTGGATTATGTTGGCTTAAATATAATCATCCTGAAGTACAGTATATAGAATATGTGATGTTCAAACATATTTCCAGTTTCATGAGTTTTTTTTCATGAAATGTCCAGTCTTTATTTACTCCAGGACTCCAGGACGACTACTGGAGTAGAATTAGTCTTCATGGGGGCAACATATAAACCAACTCTAACTCGGCCATCACATTTTGGAGGACTGTGTAGTGTTCAAACCTGGCCACAGCCAGGAATCAACGCTTTCTGCTTGACTATGGTTTCACCCTTGGAGAAGAGAACCCTTTGGGAGATGAGGAGAAGGAGCTGGTGCGATGTTTGGATCTGTATTGTTGCATATTGTTGCCATATGTGGAGGAATACACATCCATTAACCGGCTATTTTAGGGTACAACCAAATTTTGTTGGCTGCTTTATTTTGAAGATGAGGCTTCTTGATTTTATCAGCATTGGGGTGGGCAATGTTCAATAGGATGGCGGTTTGGACATGGACGGAATAGTTCTTTCGGACTTTTTTCCAACAACTTGGGGATGGGTCAAGACTCTGGTAACCCCAATGTCCATCCCCAAGAATGAACAAGATATAACAAGATAGTCTATTATACCATATTTATATCTTTAATTTACCATACTTTACATATATTATGGTGAGGAAGACTTGGCATGAGAGGCTGAGCAGCTTGCAGCGCGCAGGTGGATTTGTGTCAATATGATTGAAATCCCTAGGCGCAGAGACGAGATTGAGCTCATTGCTTCTTTGACGGTTCCAACATGTTCCAAAAGGTCCAACATGTATCAAAAATAGTGCATAATTTTGGATGATTGAAAGTGAGCATGGCTTGAAAACTAGGTTTGAAGCCGCTCTAGGAAGCCTATCATGTGTTACAGTCAGGGGCTTGAAGCGCCTCCCGAAGTATGCGGGACAATCTTTCAACCGTGCCAAAGTTGCAGGGTTATGCAGGGTCCATTGTTTCAAGTTGAAGCCCTTCCTCCAATCGCTTCAAAAGATCGTGGCCGATGAGTCATGCATTTCCACGGTGAGCAAACCTTGTTGATGAAGGTAAGTATCATTAATTATATTAATTCATACACAATCATTCATTGGGTATAAGAGGTTTCAAGTGGTAGAGACCTTGAATCTCTGGGTATATACTGCGTAAAAAATGGGTAAACCTATGCAAAAATATGGCAAGATATGGCAAAATATGGCAAACCATATAACATGACGGATTTCTCAGCAAGCCATGCTTGATGACACCGGAGGGTTCGACCTCGGAACCCCCGAGGCCCGGCGCCGTCATGCCGCCGCCGGCGCCCGGGGCACCCGGCGGCCGTGCCGAGTCGATCCGGTCGGAGCTGGGACTCAGGAGACACACAAAATGTCATGGGAAAAAATGGGGTGAAACGGGGGTTTCATGGGGTTTGTTCATGGGTTTTTTTATGGGAATTCATGGGGGGTCATAGGTTTTAAATGGATTTGTTGATGGGATTTTGATGGGATTTGATGGGATGTGATGGGTTTTAAGGTGTCTTACCAATGAAAACCACGGGGATCATGATTCATAAATGATGGTTAGTTGAGTTAGTTGATGAGCATTATCCAGTGGGATTTGGAGGGAGCGGTGAAGGGAGCGGTGATGTTGTTTCCACATTCCCGGTTCAATGGGGAGCCCGAACTATGGATAGAGTTTCCCAACCACATTCCTCCAACAAACCAGACGAATTTCCTCCAAAATCACCTTGGTTACCCTCGCGTGTCATCAAACATGGCAATGGACAATCCACGATTGATTTTCAGTTCGACTCGTTCGACGATTTGATCATTAAAACCACCATGTATTTCAGGGCTTGCCATGTTTGAGGACACCGGAGGGCTAAAAAAATCGCGCCATATCGCCTGCTGAATGCAGGAGTTCCTCTCGCTCGAAGGTGCAGCGCTCAGCTCCGTTGCGGATCAGCATCATACTATCCATAAAGCCATCTCAATTCAGTCCGGTTTAAACAAAAACTCAAAACTCCATGTTCAGAAAGACAAAGACATGAGCAAAAATCAAACAAAAACCGAGAAATTCAGATCCCATGTCAGAATATGTCAGATAGATATGAAATAAATCGGATTTGTTTCAGAACTTTCATGGATGACCTCCGGTCGTTTTGATGTTCCAAGGCTGCACCTGGCAGGGCCTCTGGGAGCGCTGGGATCAAATCTGGATTTTGAAGCAGCGTATATGGAAAATATGGGAACATATACTTGATGAATAGAGATTGGTTGATGATTTTTTGGGGTGATACTATTTGAACTTGGAATTCCCGTTCGAAAGCAGTATTTCATGGGAATGAGAGAGCGTTTGAAGCACTGCTGGCCTGATGTTTTGCTAACCAAAAACAAATGTGTCCCATGGTTTGGTTTTAGTGGAAGGCCAGGACACCTACATCCACAAAAACGGATGATGTTTTGATGACATTAGGATTTAGCCCCGTTAGACGTTAGAATAGGGACTTGACTTATTTAACCAACACAAAAATGGATTTCGCTTATATAACTTGCAAAACTGACCGGATGGGTAGTTCAATGCCATTGCTTGGGAAGGGTACTATCCTGCGACACCAGGTTCGTTTTGCAGGTATTGTTTTCCAAACAGCTTTGCAGGTACAGACAATAAGAATACAAGGTAATATTATCATTTTGATGCCGGGAATCACACAAACTATAGCAACCCCCAAAAAGATAGAACAGTAAAACCCCGTGGTGAATTGCTGTTCTGTCTTTTTTTTTGGGGGTTGCTAGAATTCAAAGTGATGATCAATATTTGCATTGACCAACCATTTAAAAGGTAAATCCAAGTCACAATGGACTAGGTGAAACCAGTTTGCCTCTCTTGGTGGGTCTCGATCAAGCAAAAACCCGCTCTCCATATATTCCCAGAATGGGTTAAAGGAACAATTTGCAGGAAAACCGTACTCGTATGTATGGAGGTTCAAACCAATGTTTCCCGGTGAAGATTTTGCCTTGAACCAATCCATATAGTGGTTGATGTGCAGTGCGTGAACTTCCTGACCCGATGCTTCGAACCAACACATGGGATTCGATTCAGAAACCAACAGAGGAAAATCACTACTTCAGGTGGTGCCCCATAGGTTTTTGTTGGTTGATAACTCTATTACAGGATGTTATAGGGTTTACGGTAGATATATCCATAGTTTCTATTGTAACTGAGGGGGTGCCTCACCGTTGCAGGAGCCCAGCGCAATGGTTGAGGTCCGTGAGTTGTGACCTGGCCATACCTGGCCCCTGGGTGCCCCAAATGATGGGGGGATGGTTGATCCTGAACAATGGTGAAAAACATATGAAAAACATATGAAAAACATATGAAAACAAGATGATTTATTGGTGATTTCATTGTGATTTAAGCATGAAGCAGGTAAAACATGGCGTTTTCATGATGTTTAATGGTGATTTAAGCATGAACCCTTCTGAACCATGTATAAAAATCTTGGTTTACGGTTGATTCACCAAAAAAACAGCTATAGAAATGTTGGTTTAAGGCTGATTGAACGGTGAAAATCAGGATTTGGGCATAGTGGATCTGGAAGTGTCTGAAGAGGAGGAATTTAGACCACCAATTGATGGCCATCTTTACAGATTTTACAGGACAAATGATGATGAACCGAGGGAATTATGGGTGCGGAGCCTATCATGCAAACCCAACTGGCGAAAAACATGTTTTTTTTTTCAAAACCCATGGAATCTCGGTAATTCACACCAAGATAGCTGGGGTTTATTGATGCTCATCCCTTCCAAATATGGTATAGCAGATTGGCAGATGTTGCCGTTGCTCTTCTGTGTCCCCACATGACTAAGATTGCAGTACTTGGCAGCCCTTAAGTCTTGGTGATCAAATCTGTTGGTCAAATACATGGAGACATCACCAAGACGAATGAGGAGATCACAAGAAAACAACAGGGATAGAACCAACAACATGAAGAAAAGCCTGCAAAGCCAGCGCAAACGCTGCCTGGATCTGCCTGGCAAATATAGTTTGTTCCTGTGGTATGATATGTGGTCACTTGTAGGTTTTGAGGCACAAGTGACAAGCATCCGATGTTTGGGAGGTGGTCTTTGGATGTCTTTGTGCGATTTGGGATGCGAAAACCCATCATGATACATCATTGCAAGGAGGGATGTGCCAATGGCTATCGAGATGATGACAAAAACGAGCAGAACTTCCACAGATGCACCGTTTGTTATCCTCGTTTGTTATCCTATGTTTGTGTTGTGAAAAGCACACTTTAAGGCTGTACAAAATCCCATGGACACTTTTCGCCATCCTGATTTCCTGGACCCGACCAGAGTCAAAACGATGTAGCCCTTCTGGTCGCACCAAGTAGCTGGGATTCATGGATGTTCATCCCCACAAAATGTGGCATGTCATATGGTTTAACTGTTTAACATGTTTTAACTCATCCCCAACTTGGAAAACATGTTGATTTGACTCGGAAAGATGGTGATGGATATAGGATTTATATTGGATTCATATGGGATTTCATCGGGTTTCAACATGTTTCGATTTTTCAACCCATCCTGGCATCATTTTCTGTGACTTCCTTGGCCTTCGAAGTGACCCTGAGGTGATCGGCCGGAAAGGAGTTCCACCTTGGAGAAGCTCCCGCCCAGCCGAAGCAGGTGGATCTAATGGGTGGAAAATGGTGGTTGAACAAAGAATTTCCTGGTGAAGCCTATTATGAATATGATTTTTATAGCAAACCCAACATAGATAGGTTTCAGTTGGCTGGAAATTATGTATATATAATATATATAATGATTATATACATATATATATATATATTTATATATTATATGTAGATCATGGAAACACAACTTTCGGCATCTTTTGGTGGACCCCGTATATAGTGATAAAAAACTATCTTGGGATATCTTTATAAATTGGGGAACTCTCAGGTACCAATGATGGTATCCGTTAATGGCTACCCCTGATTCGTTTGAGTCCTTGTGAATTAAACGAGGGTTCCCCCAACTAGTGATCGTTTGCTGCTAGAATGGTATCCCCCGAACTATTTTCCAGCCCAGAGGTTTATTGAAGAACTGGGGTTGACACGAGTTTAGGGGGCCAACTGTATAAGAAGGATTGAAACTGCATCATTGACCTTTGAGACCCTTGGGCTTGTTGTTTTAGTGGGACATGAAATAGTCCTCCATACAATACACACTTGAAAGTTCGAAGCTCATCCACCCCCATTCACGAACCCATATCTGATCTATAGTCACATGTCCAAGTGTCTCAACTAAATCAATCTCAGATAAACCCTCAGTTTTGGCTGATGGAAAACACACTGTTGAGGGCTGAAATTAACAATATTTACCAGTTGAATCCCCACTGGTGTTGATTCTATTTCTTTTTGAACAGGTGTTCCTCCGTTTTTTCACCATGTTTCGCCCTTTTTTTTGCCTTTTTTTTTTTCTGGTGACCCCCCCCAGTTTGCCGCTTCAGAACTGCCCCGCGTGACGACAGGCCCAGCCTCGACATGGCCTACTCCGCCAGTGGCCCTGCGCCCTGCGCTGCACCGGCGGCACCGGCGCCTCCCACGCCGCAGGCGAGGGGAAGCTGGGTCTTGGTGAAGGGGTGCGAATGGATGGCAATGGTTTCAATTGTAAATAACCACATACTTGAAAACACCAGACAATCATTGATAAGGTTTAATGATGATTTGATGGTAGTTTGATATTGCTGTAAATATGTTTATATAATCATATACTGGGGTGCTGTTAAGATAGTCAAATAGTCAAACATATTTTTCGGAATATATTTCAGCAGATATATACAATGTATATGATATTTAACCATGATTGATATTAAGATATGTTGGTTCTTCCAATAAATCAACAATTCTCTAATTTCCTTGCCTGGTTTAACG
>BGPT01000960.1:229208-253577 GCA_003297045.1 Symbiodinium sp. clade C Y103 | reverse complement strand
ACGGTTGCGAACGGTTGCGCAACGTCTGGCGAACACACCCTCAACCCCCAAACCCCCAGAGTGAAACGGGAACCCTTGCTACGCATTCGGGAAAAAGCAACAAAAAAATGTAAACATATGTCAACATCAGGCTTTCCCATCTCTCAAGATCTCTTTTGAGCAGAGCGAAAAGACCTTATTTCGCCTGACGCTGATTCCGATACCATCCAAGAACTCTCTGTGGGAATGATGATCCCTCTGAGGTTAGGTTGGCTCGGTAGTATGATCCCATACAGCAGTGGTTTCTGGTCAAACTCCTGATATTTTCTGGTCCATTGTTCCCCCAACATTGCCAATTGCTGGTACATTGCTGGTACAGTTGATCCTCTTTTCATCCCTTTTCGTACCATTTCCCATTTCCATTCGTCAGAACCATGACGGTGGTTCTTCAGCGGGCCACTCTGAAACTGGATCCATTCAGCTCAGAATATGGTGTGGTCAAGTCTCGTCCCAAAAAAATGTACCCAACATCACCATGAGGATCATGAGTCATGAGATGTCTTTTGTTCAGTGTTTTTTGGCCCAAATTCTCAGAAAAATCACCCATCTCTGCAGTGAAACCCTTCCGCCTGCCCCAGGCATCTTTTTTGACCACCCCTTCCGGCAGCTGCTCCCATGGCCCAGGGTTTCGTCGGCAGTACTCCTGACTCTGTCGATTTGGAGCTGAAATCATGAAATTTTGGGGAATTCATCGGAATCAACTCCAACTTTCAGGAAGATCTCTGACTTTAGATAAGATTTTGTCGTCTACTCCATTTTGGAGTTGAAGTCCCATCCTTTCACTGTTTCAATGAATGTTCATGGGGATCACTAGAAATGCGCTAAACATGTCAGAAAACCAGGCTTCAACTGTGGTCTTTTCCCCGCCTCCCAAGGTAGAATCAAACCAACACAAAGGTCCAAATTTGATATATTTGGCATTGTCTGAAAATTGGGTATACCGCAATTTTAATTACTATTTTAATAGGAAAGCTGATGATAAACCATCAATTTTCCAGGGTGCACTCCATTTTCAAACCAAATCGGAGCGCTCCTTTGCTCCTTCACTGGTCCTCCCACGCCGCTTTCCACCCAAAGCTACCTGCCAAAACGCTCAAGCACCAGCCCCGGTGATCCCTGTCTCAGGCAAAGTGTTGTGCATAGATGGCTTTAAGTGGAATATTCCATGAAATCAATCGAAATCATGTTGGCCAAAAAACTTTAGAAGTGGAACATAGTGGAACATGATATGAAATAGTGAATGAAATCTCGATTTCCTGCCACTAACCTAGATGTTTTCCAGCCCCTCAGCACCTGTTGCCACTCCTCGGGCGATCGAGTGCTAAGTCCATCGACCAATGTCCCTGTCTCTCGACTTTGCAAGTGCCTGGAGTTCATGGAGTCGATGGGTAGCACGAATCCCCCCAAAAAGGCAGAAGAAATCAATAGAAATCAGAGGCAATTCATGGTTTTAGCCTCTCTCTGACATCGCACAAAGTCGGAAAAGTCACCAGGTGTCAGCTACGAATCTCCAACATGAAATCGGGGGCCTCCTCTGACTGTGCCTCCTCCCTGAAGGAAAGCCATTGGCTGTCTCCTCGAGCCATGGATGAGGCACATGGTAGGAATGCGTTCGACCATTTGTTCAATTTGTTTCGAGCGTGTTTGGGAAGATGTCCCAAATCTTAAGAAAATCCTGGAGAAGCAACAAAAGCAACAATTTTTGGGGTTCCAGGTACTTTCAAAAGGGCCTATTGCCAAGAATTTTGGGCAGGATCAGGAGTTCTCTCGAAAACGGACGTGTCAGGAGGCATCAGGAGGCAATGTCTAGAGACCAGGTTGGACCGTTGGATCTTTGTACTGAGGTAAACTCAACGCCATAAACCGTTTGGGGTCATTGTAAATCATTCCAACTAGGGGTACACCCAGCAATAGACTCCAATTGGTGTTTACTACTCAGTTACCATGAAACCTTCAGACCTGGTTGCACTCCACGCCCTGTTCAGTTCTCCTCACCAGAGGGATTTTCTTGCAAAGCTTCAGGTTTCTCGGCCTTGCAAAGTTTTGCCAGGTCAGAAGCGGAACTAATTCCTCTTTGAAGCCAAATTGATGGTCTTGTGCTGCGAGTTGATCCTTTTTGGGGCTTCAGAACCAGCTGATTCCACCTGTCTCTTGCCTGCAGTTGCATCCCACGTGCAGCTCCACTGCTGCTGTAGTGTGGAAGCCATCGACGACGACCGATCCGATCATTGGCCTCTCGTTGAAAGATGTGCTTGAAATGATCAGCTTTGCGTTACCACATCCTACCATATGTTACCATGCAATTCTCATTTGGCGGTGAAAACAACTGCTGTACAAGAGTCCCAGCAAAGATAGAAATGACACACCCTCAAAATGGTAGGGCCAAGTGCTTTTTTTTTGGGGGGGGAAGCGCAGTCATGACTCGGCTCCGGCCCAGGTCTCACCTCTCCATCGCTGGTGGATTCCAGACACGTCCTTGGGTACGAAGCAGATATGGGGGTATCCTGAAATGGGGATACCCCAATAGCTGGATGGTTTAGAACGGGGGATCCTATTAAAATGGATGATTTGGGGGTATCCCTGCTTTAGGAAGCCTCCACATAGAACTCTATAGAACTCTACAAACAATCAACAAAATGAAGATGCAAGATGGTCAACATCATGTCACGAAGAAAAACAGGAATGTCACTTCACCAAGAAAGGTTGGGATTGTTTGGGATGGTCTCTTTGGGCTCCAAAAGAGTGGGTCTGCTTGAGAGTCCAAACAAAATTGGAAACCCCAAGGATCCCGTTCTTAATGGTTCTATCGCCCCAATGTCCCCGATTCTCCAATATCCCATGCTTGTTGCACCAAAGATTTAAGAACACAAATATCATTGGTTCATTCTCCACCCCGAATCGGTTGATGATACCGCCTGGTAACCCAACCTCGCACTGTTAAATTCAACATCTTTCAACAATCAACGGAAATCATCGGAAATCTACAATTCCAATCCTCCATCATCTCTATAAATTGTCGATTTTCCAATATTCCGGATGGTCAGATTCCAAGACCCATCACCCAAAACGATCTGGGTGCCCCGGGCCAAACCCCGGTGCTACGGCGATGCGCCGCATCATTGGAGCTGCTGCGTTGAGGGAGCGTCTCCCTGGGGCCAGTTTTTTCAACCAAGAAGATGGGAAAGTACGATTCCCACTATATGGGTTTGTCTGAAAATATGGTAGCCCCAAATCAATTTTGAACCATCATTCTCCCTATTAAAATTGCCATTTGGGGGGTATACCCTATTTTCAGACACACCCATATGAAAGTAAACTACTTTTCTATCTTTTTGGGACTATATTAATATGCGCGGTTGTCCTAAAGAAAACTAGAACCACTAGTGATTGGAAGCTAAAATCTCCAAAAATAGTGGTTGCGTTTCTGATGTGGCAATAGAACTGATCACTATCATTCAGGACTGCGATACACTTTCGGTTCACTCTGTTGAATCCTTTTGCTGAGTTGAGTCTGCCACCTCTCTGACAAAGGCGGGTTGTCTGCCTGAAAGGATGACATCTGCAGTGAGTGCTAGATATCACAACAGGATCTGGAATTTTCAGCAGCGATTCGAGTTTGTCTGAAAATAGTGCAATCCCAAACTTCAAGATGTATCATGATTTTTACCCACAATGTTAACGGCCATAGCTGGAGGGTGGTCACTTCCAGTCACAGCCACAGTCTCTTGTGGAAAGGTCCACTTCTGCTGAGCTGCTGTGTGCACCATCCTGACACACCAAAATGACGGACATTCCACAAGTCACGTTCGAAGAGAAACTTCAACATCTATGGATTTCATACCATTTACCAGCTATTTACCAGCTATTTACCAGCTATTTACCAGCTATTTATCAGCTATTTACCAGCTTTCCATCCATGCCATCCATGCCATGCCATCTATGCCATCCATGCCATCTATGCTATCTATCCCCTACTGATACCATGAACTCAAGGCGGGCCTCCGCGTTGGTGGTACTTCCACTGGCAGCTCCATCGGATTCGGCCTGAGATGACCGGATTTGTTCTGCTCCCTGGGGATCAGTTTTTCATTGTTCCAGGGAAACGGAACTTGCAATTCTTCCAGATTCATTCATGAGAGAGTGTGTGTTGGATGTTTTGAAGCATCCAAATATCTTAGGAGCCAATAGTTCTAGAATCAAGGTGATTTAAAATAAGCCCTGGGAATATGACCAACAAGAACAGGTATGTCCGTCCCAAATTTTGTCCGGCCCCTAAGTCATTTGCCAATAGGCAAGCGGCTGAAAAATGGGATGTGTCTCGCTTTCCCAACAACCCAAAAGTAGGCCACAAAAAAGTCAGAGCCATCAATTCCAAAAATACCACTCACTTAGCGCAATGCCCCGATCAATGAGTCCTCTCAACTGGGATTGGATTTTTTGGAAAAAAGTGACTCTATGTTAAAAAAGAACACTATTTCTAACAACAGATGACGATGATGATGATGATGATGATGATGATGATGATGATGATGATGATGATGATGATGATGACGATGATGATGAAACTATACAAGACTCGCTACTTATGCTTCATTGACACATCATTACAATGACCGCCAGTTCTTAGAGCCAAGGCACCCATGGTGCAGCTGCTCACTACGATCCGTGAAGTGTTTCACCCTTTTCACAGCCTGGGACCAAGCCTGCACGGGGTCACACACCACTGGAGAAACGGGATTTACCATCAGGTAATTTAAGGTAGCGAAGTGGATAAATCACCGTTTTCAGGAGGTAAATCATCATACATCATCTATTAATGGGTCATGAGTCATGTTCCATAGCTATGTTAAATAACAAGAGGGTAACTTGCCAAGTGTTCGGTGGGAAAATGGGACATGATGGACCAAAACGATCGACTGCGAAGGGTGGAGAAGTGATTAGCATCTGACCAAAGATTGGGAAAGGCCTACAGATTCCATGCAGTTGCTGATCCAGTTGAAAGCCTCTCAAAAAACACCAAGGAATCAAAGACTCTTCCCACCGTGACCACAGAAGAAAAGACATGTGCAGCGACATTCACGATTTCGATTCCCATGGCACAGGCCCAAGCCAGCCTCGGGTTTACCCCTTGGTGATGATGCTTGTAGATCTGGCCCCGAATTCAAATCCTGCAGAGGTCGTGGATGGTCGTGGCATGTCGTGGCCCATGCCACAAGCGCCGGGTGAAACAATCCACGTCCTGGTCCTGGAGAATCGATGTAGGCTGTTGTGGCCTCGCACGTTCTGCAACTGGCGAGCAGTGCTCAGGCTAGGCATGTGATGACACGACTATTGGTCACGTTCACTGCCGCCACCACCACCACCACCACCACCATCACCACCATCATCATCATCATCATCATCATCTTCTTCTTCTTCTCAATCAGTCATATTGTCGCACGTTTCAATAAACAAACACGGTATTCACTTAGCTCCCGACTGCAGTCGCTTTGGACTGCGCGGCACCTCCTCTACCACTTTGGGTGCCGCAGTCTTGCGCCTACCAGGCACCGCATCTTCAGAAAAAACATGTAGATGCAATGAATCAAACAAAAACTATGGGGATTTTGATAGGATTTTAAGGGGATTTAATGGGATTTAATGGGATTTATAGGGAAATATCAGGACCTCATGTTGGCAAAGTTCTCAAATTCGAAGCTGTCCAGCAGTTGATCCAAAATCATCTCTGCAAATGGGACCCTTGAACGACCCCGACGTTGCCACCTTCTTCCATGGTCGAAATATGTGGCCAAATTCTCCCCTGTGGATTGTCTGCATAGCCTCAGAAAGTCCAGAACGGATTCAGCATGGGTCAGAAGAAGTACTGTGGTAAACGGAATGCCATAAATCACTCCCAGCATCACCATTTTTATGGGTGGGATTTCAACCATCCCCAATTTGGTAGGTTTACAAATCATCTCCAAATTTCAACCATCCCACATTATCAAATTAGTTCAAGGTCGACCCAAGTGCTGCCGGGAAACCCCTTGGACAGCAAGGATCCCGCGCTGGGCACCTGTGGAACGAAAGAGTTGGAGGAATGGAAAACTCTAGGGATTTATTTGGGGATTTATATGTGGGAGCACCACAAGAGTGGGGAAAATGTTATGACCATTTCATAAACTGTGAGAGAATGAGAATTGTCTCTGAGTCATAGAGGTACCCATGAAATACGTCTGCAGACAGTAAGATCATGAGGAACCATTTACAAGTATTGAAGTGCTCTCTTCGTCCTCAAGCACAGAAGCTGATGCCTGCACTGCTTCTTTAGGTGCAGCAGGTAGTGGACTTTGCAGATATCTCACCTCTCAGCCGGGCTGCAGCCGATTTGGGCATCAATGGTGGAGGGAACCGTAGAGTAGGATGGATTCCAAGTCCAAGCCCGGGAAAAAAAACACTTTCATGCTCCTTGCTGGACTCTGGTGATTCCCAAGAAATCTTTAGCCCCCCATGGGGTCCAGATGGAAACGCGCACCATTTTGTGGTGGATGTCACAGTGGATGTCCTGTGACTGCACCGCGGGGTTGGTATATCCAGCTGTTGCTGTGGCAGTCTGCTAAAGTTTTCCCCATCACGGGTAGCAACATGGCCCATTCCGTTGGCTGCCCCTCAAATCCCCCTCAAATCCCCCTCAAATCCAATAGATTCAATAGATCCACTAGTCTGGAGGTTCAACGGCTGAGTTTGGGGGAATCCCAAATACAAGCGCATGAAGTCTCATGCTCTTGCCCATGCTGATGGCTGATAAGGTGGATTTGCGCTTCTTGCAAATGAAATTACCCCCAACTGGGCCCCAACTGCTGGTTTACATAGCTTGCCTTCCAAAACATGAATGTGATCCAAGTATTTCTAGGTGATCATAGAAATAATAAATCATCATGATTACAAAAAGAACAATAGTAACAATATGTACCAATAATAGTAGTAACATTCATATAACACAAATCACATGGTAACGATAATCTAATCCTCATGGCACCAGCGATCTTCACCCCACCTGCATGGCGACCGCCGGTGCTTTGCCGGACGGCAGCCCTGCAGGGACGCCAGGGGCGATGCCGACAGCAGCTCGACCTGTGGTGGTTCTTGTCGCGATATGTCGTGGATCATACCACCATATCTAGATGGCCAAAGATTTGGTGATACATCTCCATTTTCTTGAGAAAAAGATTGAAATGGTACTAAAATCACACACTTACCAAAGATTGAGTTGGTGATTTATGGGCAAAAGCTGGTGTTTTTGTTTGGATGATGACTCTCGAGGAACTCTTCCAGCCTGGGTCAATGGATTGCGAGGTCCTCATGAAGACATAACCGACATCACCAAGAAATTCTGTTTCGGGTGTGTCTCAAAATGTTGGGAAAACCCACTAAATCAATTTAAATCAATTGTCATTTTCCCTCTCAAAATATATATTCAAATGAATACAAATAGGAGGTAGAAAAATCCTATTTTCACACCCATGCAAAGCGACACTGTCGCAGCAAGGAACCGGTTTTTTAAAGAAGGCCCTTAGCAAAACCCCCGTAAATCTCGGGCTGCTTGGAAAAGCTTCCCATTAGTAGCCATTATTAATCAGTATCAACTCACTATTACTATTACTATGGGAAACTAATAATATCTTAAATCACTATCAAATCACTATCATAAATCACTATTTGATAGTTGTTAACTAGCCATAATTAGTAACAACTATCAAATCACTATTGCTATGATTTATCAGGAACACTGCTCAAATCTGCTTAAAAAAAAACAGCTTCGTTCAACTAACCGTTCAGTCGTTTTCCGGTCCTAACACCTGTGAAGGGTTGAGGAGTCACCTCGGAATGGCAACAAATCCATGACTTCTTGCGGACCCGATTGGATTTCCATGACATGTTGCCTGGATGTGTCTTGAAATGGGAGATTTCAAAAGTATAGCCAAATTTAATGGGAATCAGAAGGAAAGACCATCGGAGTTTGGGGTATCCTTTTTTCAGACACGCCCCTACAACTTGTCAGAAACGACTGAACTAACCAAAAAGTCTTGGGTGTCGTCGCCACTAGAGATAACCACTTGCTGAGCTGCAAACCACAAATCGCTGGGCCGGTACCTGATACTCAACGCATCGAAATTTCATGGAAGAACTTGGGCCGGCTTCCTTCACTTCATTCAACTTAGTAGCTGCTACAATATCATATTTTTGCACTTGCATCCATCTGCATGTCCATGGATTTCCTAGTCAAATCATATAAATCATGTGATGAAGGATCCCTGGTCATTGCTTCTATGCCACCGAGAACTCAGGCTTCGACGTATGCAATTGTCGGCTGCAGTCCTGGAAAACAGAAACAGGGCTGCTTGGCATTTTGTGTATCTTTATACTGGTCAGTTAAGAATGGGATTCCCATTATGGATTGTGATAATCCCCAATATATTGGATATTGATGGATCTTGTAACAGAATATAACCCCCTAATTATCATCAACCAACAAGGGTTTTGAACACACCTCATGTTTATTCGCAGGTGATTTCCGTCAATCTGTGCTGGGTCCTGTTCCATGCAGGACATGAACGCTGACAGGACCAAGGCCATTCACATTTACCTGCGGATTTCAGCCACTCAGAAGCATCATCCTGAACGATGAAAATAGATAGGTCATGAAAGGTCCGTGAAACCAACAACTCCTGCAGTTTTCAAACTTTATTAACAAACCGTTAACAAATCCTGCAAGACTGGTAAGACTCCATGCCAGAAACTGGAATTCTCGGCATCTTCTTGGCCCGAGCTTTGGAGGGGACCTGTTCCCCATCTTTGGCGCCTGAGAAGCCATGGCGTGGACTACGCTACACAAACCGCAACTCAAATCGAGCCAAAAATGGCGTGCCACAAGACCTGAACGAGTTCTTGTGGTCGGTAGATCATGCTCGCAATCCAACACCCTAATGGCAAAGTATTTAAACGGACACGAGTTGTAAAGATCTCTACATGGCCTCGTGGTATCTCTAGTTGGGCGCACAGAGTTCGCCTTGGTTTTGTACACCACACTTTGCGGACGCTTTGCAAATCTGTTGCAAACACTTCCCCTCTACAAACCCTGAACTTTGGCCAGTGAAATGGATATTTGGCCACCACAACTTCCAGACAGGATCTGGTCTGGACTATTGGAATCTATCATGAGCACATCCCTCAATGATTTCGTGAACTTGGCAAGCTCACTGTCGAGTCGCGGATCAAGTGTTGTAACCTGTGCACGTTCCCCATGTCACCGGGCCGAAGAAGGTACTTGATGTACTTGCAAACATTGCAAATAAGATTTGCAGCTGCACGATCAGCAAACAACACGTCATCAACAATTCCACCACGAATTGAAAATGTCATTCAGTATTGCAGGCCGGAACAAAACCAGTAGCATTTCCCGGCGAAAGACGCACTCCACCGATTTGCAACGTCCAAATCGCACCAGGGTCACCGTCGTACAATGAAAGGCATCTACCCTCCAAAATGCTGGGCGCAGAGGTCTGGTTTTGCAACATCCACGGATGGTTTTTTTTCAGCGAACGCATTGCCATTGACATTGCCAGGCACCTAAAACATCGTCAGCAAAGTGACCAGGGTCAATGCAACGAAGCATTGAGTTTTCAACATCAAGAATGTGTGCGACAAAGCACCAGAAATTACCATAGACATACCATAAACATACCATAAACATACCATAGACATACCATAGACATACCATAAACATACAATAAACATCAAGTCTGCATCACTGTCGAATGCAGTCAAACAACTACATATTCACTGATAGCACAGCTGCTTCATTCAGTCACGAGCCTCTTTCTACTGCCAACCTAATCACCAACTTAATGACATGAAAATCCTGACGAAAACAAATAGCAGGAAGTACAGTATGTTTGTGGTATGACTTTGATATGGGTTCGGTTCTTGGTGTCGTTTCTGAATTTATCAACATAGACATGGCATTGCCAGGACCAACTCATGCCAGCTTGGTTGCTGTTGTTTCCTTTTTTGGCCACACAATTCGTAAGTCGACACACAACCAACAGCCAGTGAGTTGAAAGGCGATGTATATACCAAATTCTAAGGTAGCTCCAGTTTTTGTTGCAGAGCCATAAGATATAAAGTTTGGCTGCGAAGATGCAGAAATGTAGTGATCTTAGCGCTGCTGTTTTTGCGGCTGCAACCTTGGGATGGCTGTGCTTTGCGGGGCTTTGTAGTCTGGACTATGCTGTGTGGCTCTGCAGCTGTAGGATGCTTCGCAAACACCAAATTAGTGAAAATGAATCATTCAATGAAGCAACAATTCACCTGTGGAAGTACTCCTTCGCTTGCTTGTTGGTTCAGCCAATCATTCAATCTCACTTTCAAACCAATCAATCCTGCAACCAGCCGTACCAAAATCTCCAAATCTGCATGATTCGGTGGCAGCCCGTGATCCCCCACCTCACAGTGTGTCACAGGGTGTGCTTGGTGACTTCGGTGACTTCAGTGACTTCCAGCTGCACCTGGCGCAGTCGCAGCTCACTGATGGCGCCACGCGTCGCAGTCGCGGACTGCGCGGATTGGTCGCCAGGACTCGAACGACTCGAACGACGCGAACGACGCGAGGGACTCGAAGAAGTCGAACCACGGCTGACGTGACTCCCGTGACTCCCGTGACTCCGTTCACTGCGTCGACGTGACGGCAGGGACGGCAGGGACGGTCGGACGCCACGTGGCTGTCGGCTTTGTCCACTCTGTAAGCTCCCCAAGTTTCGGAGGTTTGACTCGGTCAAGGCGTTCCCCGTCTGCCCCGTGTTCCCCGTGTCACTACGAAGATGAATGACCATGGATCCCATCAAGGCATCCAACAGGTGATCATATTCGATACTCACAACTGCTTTCACTTCACCAAGGCCCAGCAAATCAAAGGTCACAGAGGCAGGGATTTCAGGAGGGCTGTCGAGTTGCTGCGCAGCATTCCCCAGGTGTTGCAACTGTTGGCAGAGGAATGTCTGTGTGTCCGTGCTGGCAAGGTCCAAAATATAGTCCTGGGATCGAAGTCTTTAATAAAATGCCCACCCGACACATGTTTTTATGAATCTTGATTGGGATTTCAAAGAATATCTATATAGTACCAAAACAACATAGAGTATGAAACTGTTTGGAACAATACCTGGAAATACAAACATGATAAAAAATACACATGGTTTCTCAGATTTCGAAACATTTTGTCTCTTGCCTATGTCTCCAAAAATTCTATGGAATTTTGGAAAATTCGAGGTTCGCGTTGTTTTTCAGAAAAGACATTAAAAACCTCGAGTTTGTTGAAATTGAAGTATTCAATATCTCAAGACCCAATGTTTCAGGGTTGAAAGACAAAATTAAAAAGAACTTCAAACCGATGATGCATTCCTCTACTACAGCTTTATAGAGAAACGCTCCCCAACTATTTCACAGGTGGCCCTATGACGCACCCAAAGACTGAATGATGCCATTGATGCCACGGTACTGAATAAGTTTCCAAAGTGTTCAACTTTATATTTACCAATCACCACTTCCAAAGAAACCTTCTTCCAAATCCAAGAGGTTTCACTGAACTTCATTCCACTGCTAAACATCTTGTATGAGGGGTAGCCCATGAAACCCCCAAATACTCAATAAGCAGATTGTTGCCATGCTACCAAATTACAACAAGGACCTTGCTGAGGGGAAGACTCCGAGATCCTCTCCCTCATGCGTCATGAGCTCAACAAAGAAAACAAATGGAATCGTACGAACGTGAATCAAAACCATGTTCTAATCTCCGGACCCCTTTCTTCTAGGAATTGTTTTGATGAACTTCCTCATTATCGGGTACCCATCAACTATACGGGTCACTTGGGAATGAAAATGTTCCCACTTGTTCAAATATCGTGGGAAAAAGCGCACTAAATTTTTAGGGCTGCAATTTGTTTTGTGATTTGTTTCCCGTTTCTATTTGGATTTTTTCGCGTTTTCTGGGCAAGGTGGTTTTACCTGGTATTTGCAGCATTTTGGAGCTTGGATCTCTCATGTGCGTGGTATTTGCAGCATGTTGGAGTCTGGATCCCTGACTCGACTGAGCTTGGATCCTTCCTGCGTATGGTATTTGCAACATGTTGGTTAATGCTTGGTTTAAGGGTTAGTTGGGGTTGGTTTAGGGTTTGTTTCAAGGTTGGCTTAGGGTTTCTTCGGTCCCAGGATCACTTAGGTCGACATTTTGGATCACTTACGCCGATAATCTTGGATGTGGATTCACACCTTTAGGCTTTATCTGTAGGGGAGGTGACAGTGGGGACAACTAGAAATACAGGAGACGGATTATCATGTTCTGATACATGAATATACATATATATATATCCTTCGATTGTCAACGTGTATCTGTGACTTAAGCCAAAGCGAGCCAAAACGTAGGCCTAAGCGAGGTACTGACTGACCTCTTTGGTCCCAGGGTAAGGTTGGTTTGGGGTTTATCTAGGTTAATGGTTTATTTCGGGTTGGTTTATGGTTTGTTTAGGGTTGGTTGAGGGTGTACTTCAAGCTGGATTAAGGTTAAGATTTATCTAAATTCGGTCTGGGGTTTATTTAGAGTTGGTTAGTGGCTATTTGGGGTTGGTTTAAAGTTCATTTACGGTTGGTTTGGGGTTTCTTTAGGGTTTACTTAGGGTTGGTTTAGTGTTTATTGAAGGTTGGTTTATGCTTTATTGAGGGTTGTTTTAGGGTTTGTTTACGATTGGTGCACTGGTTACTTAGGGTTGGTTTCGGATTTGTTTGGGGTTGGCTTAAGGTTTAATTCCTCCCTCCCTTCCTTCCTTCCCTTCTTCCTTCTTTTGTTTCCAAACCAAAAAAAACAGGAAAACAAAAACACGGCAAAAAATAGTCCTCCAATCTTTAACACGGATTTCTACAAAACATGAATTGCCACATACACTTGTCTAAAATCGACCCTCATTAGCAGAAAAGGTGGATCTTCAGGGCATATGTTTTCTTTGACTTCACAAAAGTTTGGCAAATGGTCTCTTTTGTATTCATTCCAAGTCTCTGGGGGTTCGTCCATGTAGCGTTGGCAAAGATGCTGCATCTCCCCACTCATGACCTGAATGTCAAATGTGCACACATCATAGACCACAAGAAGATCCTGACCTTCCAAAGTCACTGGATCGGGATTCGAATGACCAGCCGAATCCCAAACTGTCGGGGCACAAGGTTCCAAGTCTTGAATCTCTCGTAGACCCGTTAGAAAACACCTCTCATTGGCCAAATTTCTGAACTGCGCACAGAAGAGCTCCACTTTCACATGATTGAAATCGGAATCCAACATGTCCGCATTCAATGCCACTACAGAGATGTTCTCAGAGTCGGAACTGAGAATTTGCTCCGAAATTCTCTGTCTGTCTCCTTCGGCAAAGAAGTCCAGCAAGGATTTCCCTGACAAACCACCAGTTTTTGGTGCTGTTTGGAGAAGCATAGATGAAAGTTGGCATGAGTCCTCGGCTTCCAATGCTGAAGAAAAGGGTTTGGTTTCACAATTTCAACACTTCACCACAAAAAACGCCCGATGTTTTTTTTGCATGGCAAAACAACAACACAAAACAACGGCTGAAATGTGTCCAAAGGATAGAACTGGATAGTTAAATCAACAACTGCTAAATCCACCAGCATAGGATCCTGAGTCAGTGTCAAATGTTGATCCAATTCCAGGACAGCATCATAACATGCAGTCAGCAAAGAGGAGACCGCACCCAATTCAACGGTCCGTTTTTGCAAGTCAACCCTGAGGAGCACATTCTCACGCATCAGCCTCCGGACGATGACCATACCAAGAAACATCAGGAAAAACATGAAAACCAGGGCCTGTAGGGAATATGTTGTTCCAGCCAAATCTGTTTGTAGTCTGGCCATCTGGATTGCTTGGAGCATGTGGAATAAGATGCAAATTGCCACACAACCAATCCGTTTGGCCAGCACTGCGTATACAAAACGTCCGGGGAAAGAAAAAGTGATCACGTCTCGGACATCCACCTCCACAGGTGGAATAAAATAGGTCACATCTAGGATGAACATCGTCAGCACGTACCAAAAGTCTTGGCTCTTGGGATTGATCAAACATGGAAATGAACTCAGCACTATGCCAAAAATGCCCACCAATAAAATGGTGAGATCAAAATCTGCACTGATTCCGTCTTGGTCAAGAGCTAAAACAATCTGTTTGTGAACCAAACGGTACACGGCGATGACAAAAACAACGGACCAGAAGCGACGTGTCCAGTTGCATCGCATCACATCGAGTTCCTGGTCGTTGCGACTGCAACCATTGCGGCCTGTGCCTTTGTTGTTGTTTGTCTGGCGTTTCCACCAATTTTGGATCTGCAGGTGGCACTTGCTGCAAGAGGCCAAAGTCAAGTGGGTGGACCACTTTTTGGACCCAAAGAACGAAAACAACAGAAAAATCAGTCTCAATAGAGCGCCCGCTACAAGTAGGAAAGTGCCAAATCGCATCGCGGAAGGTTTCGTGATATCCATGGCAGATTGCGGATGGGAACACCAAAGTTTCCCTCTTTGAAAAACAATGGTTTTTGGTATTTTGTCTTAACAGTTCAACACTTTGAGCCCTGAAGTTGCAAGGAAAGTCACGAAGTGCGTTGGTGACACTAAAAACATGTTCAACTAGCACGAATCCACAGTTATTGCCATGTTTTTCCCATCACAAAAAATTCACCTGCACCTTATGAACTGTATCGAACCGATTGTGCCCCCAAGGCTGTTGCAGGAGAGGATTTCGTCGGCTGCATTGCAGCTGCATAAGTGTAAAAAGTGCCCGAAGGATAAGACGCACAGCAAGTTGCACACCAAAGTTCACACATTGATTGAACCGCTTCGATTGACCTGAAAGTTTGGTTTGTGGCCTGTGCAGCATTCACCTTTACACACAACATGTTCATCTGCTCGCTTTGATTCCAACATCATTGTGTGGGGTTCTTGTTTTTGTGTCTGGGCCCGGTTGTTTCCTCTCCGCCGCCTCCCCAAACAGTGTCACACGCAACATGACATTGTGAACATTGCCACACACACTTGAACAGAAACATCTTCACGAATTGGGTAGCTAGAGTGCATTTTACATGCAAAACACAGTCCAGTTAAACTGACAGGAGTCGGAGCAGTGAATGGAGTAGGAGCTAAAATCCGACGAGGTCACATAACCAGTTCAGTCGCCACTTCATTGTGCGAAAAAGTCAGATTGCGGTAAACGTGAAATGTGTCAAAATAAACCGTCGAGTGTTGAAATTTGTTCCACAGAGAGGTTCTTGGCTTAGCCCCATGCCATAAGCGGAAAATTGAACATAGCAGGTACACACCGTTGATCAGACGGTGCTTCCCCCATTGTGGAATAGCTTCGTTGGCACAGGTATCCACAACGGGCCTGTGCCCCCTGCTAAAAGTCAAAACCAAGTGGGTGAAAAACCTGAAACAAGACCATCACGAAAAGCAGAAATAAAAGTTTTACATCTCTTCAGATGTTACACACGCACACACAAACACACGCACACACACACGCCCCGCCGCAGCGGGGCTTTTTTGGAAGACTTGCAGTAGTCAAAGCTGGTCGGCGGATCCAAGGATCAAAACGTACGAATTAGCGGGGACCTCACAGCAGGGATGCGTCAGTAGGGGTCAAGTGAACTTCCATAGGAAGGGCATTCGCCTCTGATAACAAGTCGGCCAGCTGANGCGGGGACCTCACAGCAGGGATGCGTCAGTAGGGGTCAAGTGAACTTCCATAGGAAGGGCATTCGCCTCTGATAACAAGTCGGCCAGCTGATGAATCTGGGTTGCCAAGGTGTTCAGGTCAATCGGAGTAAACATGTTGCGTACTTCTGAATCTTGCACCAAGGTGACTAGTTGGCTTCGTTGCTGTTCTGGAGAAGCCGCCGAGGGAAGCGAGCGGAAGACCGTCATGAGCTGAGCTGCATACACCGTAGCCGGATCCAATGTCGTCACATCAGGAAGTACTCCAGTTGGGAGATCAGGAGCGGAAACTGGGTCCATCAGTAAAGTATCCAATCCGTAATGTTGACGCCAGTAGTTGCCCATCTTCTGAGCTGTATGCCAATCTCCCACCAACTTGTAGAAGAAGAACTCCACTTGATGTTCCCGAAAGGACTTGGTCTCAAGGTTGTGCTCAGCAACTTGGAGGTCACTGTGAGTGCCCCCGTTCCATTCACACACAGTGAAAGTCAATTGATGTTTGGGAAGGCGTTTCATGCCCGCCGGGCCCGCAGGAATCGGAGCACGATCATCATCGGTATTGTCAGGAATGAAAGGAGCCGCTGGTGCCGTACTCGTTGCCCCGTAGGTGGTGTTGTAATCCATCTCGGAGGTGTCATTGGGACCAGAGGACGGTAAGACCAATGGAAGGACGGATTGGGAAGATGCCGATCCCGAAGCAGGAGGACGAGAGTCTGTTGGCCAAGTAAGGTGGGCCATGGCAGCGTCACGTTTGATTCCTGACATCTTGAACCTGTAAACATACAACAAGGTAGCATCGCAATGATGGTCACAGGTATCCAACTGAGAGGGTAACAGAAGGACAAAAGCGAAGAAAGAAGCAAGGAAAAAGAGAAAACCGAACAGAGCAGAAAAACTTGAAGGGTCAATAATAGCCAAATTTTCCGGAAGACCTCTCAGAGAAGAGATTCAAGGTAGAATACAATTAATACAACTGACACATGACTTTGCATGCAAAAGGAACCTGTGCAGTGGGTGGCGCGCAGACAGACCCATGTAGTTACTGAATTGGTGCGTCTGCCACGCAGGACGGTCTGGTCCAAGAGGTTTCGAAGGTTCCAAAATGGTTGATCTCGTGTAACTTGAAAGACTTCGAGACCATTGTTTTCGTCGTAGCGGACTTCCAGGTCATCGGTGCTGAGCGAAATTTGCCATTGTTCTTCAATCCTCTCAACAATACCAGAAAGCACGGGGTCAAAGGTGAAGGTATCCACTTGATTGGCATAGACGAACCTGGCATATTGCCAAAGAGCTTTCTCTTCCATAGTAGTCAAAGGGACGTGATTCTGAGGGTGCATGGCAGAGAAGTTCCAGTTTCATCCGCAAGGTGAGAAGGTGAAGAAAAGTCAGCAATAATGACGACATCTCGCCATGCAGGTGCTTCCGAGCTAGATGAACTACGTTACACGCTGTGTTGGATGAGTGATGAGGGTCTCAAGAGAGATGCCAGCGCATCGCAAAGCCAGCCAAACAAAGCCAAAGAATGAAATCATGTGNCTACGTTACACGCTGTGTTGGATGAGTGATGAGGGTCTCAAGAGAGATGCCAGCGCATCGCAAAGCCAGCCAAACAAAGCCAAAGAATGAAATCATGTGGATTGCACACATCGAAAATCCTAATGCAAACCGCTGACATTGCAACACGTGAAAGTGACATCGGATAAACTGCAAACACATTGACATCTGAAATCTGAAGGAAGCTGCTGCAAACATTTTCAAGCAAAAGGTGGTGGTGTCTTGCGCCAGTTACGCAACCGTTGTTCGGAGGGCCACCTCCAACTTTTCAAGGGAGCCATTCCTTCAGGAAATGACTCAAACTTCTAGCATTCAAACAAGCTCCCAAGTCCAACTGGACTTCGCACTGCATACTGCCCACTCATCANATGACTCAAACTTCTAGCATTCAAACAAGCTCCCAAGTCCAACTGGACTTCGCACTGCATACTGCCCACTCATCAATGCGTGGACATGAAGTGACCCCCCTTCTTTAGACATGTCAAGCATTTCAAACGACACCACCCCCTACCAGGGGGACTTATCAAACTTCTTTGACAACGACTCACGGTGGCCTTTGCTTGCCACCTTCGCTTCCGCCCTGGCTACATCAAATTGTCCCCTGGTCTCAATCAGCGCATCGAGGATGCTTGTATCTAAATCGGATAATGTGACTTGCAAACGTTTGTCCATGTCAAAAGAACCAAAGTTTTCGTTCGTCAGGTCGTCTGCATCCTGATTCTCTTCCCTAGGCCTCCAACGGAGCTTCAACCTCAGCCTAGCCTTTGCCAACGATGCAGACATCNGTCTGCATCCTGATTCTCTTCCCTAGGCCTCCAACGGAGCTTCAACCTCAGCCTAGCCTTTGCCAACGATGCAGACATCTGCATATTGATTGCCATCAATGGCCACTTCGTTGTCGCCCGCTTGAGCGTCAAAGCCTCATTTGCTCTGTTGTCAGTACCCCCTGCAAGCGCCAACTGCATAGTAGATCTCTTGTTAGTTGGAACAAGCCATCCAAACACGTGTAACGCCAGCAATGATGCTAACAGCTCCGCTGAAGTGGATGCCCATTGTGAATCGCCATTCGGCTTGAACAAGAAACCAGCTTCCTCTGGGCCAACCTTCAAAGAAAACCACCTCCTGGAAGGGAGCTCCCATCCAGCAAGCACCACAAACCCGCAAGCACACTTGGCATCAGTACGAAACTGATCACCCTTGTACAGCACTGGCTGAGCAGTCGAAACCATATATGATTCTGACTTGAGCTGTGCAAGAATGTATTGCAAAGTGAGAATGACTGTCTCGGGGAGCCTCCCCACTGTGCTGCGAGAAGTGACTGCCGCCCACGCAAAAAGGGGGGAAAGGTGTGGTTTCATCCAAGTAAGCAACTGTGACACGAATCCAAGTCGCCCCAAGAACTNAAGGGGGGGAAGGTGTGGTTTCATCCAAGTAAGCAACTGTGACACGAATCCAAGTCGCCCCAAGAACTCCACGAAGTCTCTGGCCCGGACGACAAACTTGTTAGCTGACACCTTCTGTATCCAGTCCACCAACCAGTCGCCACGCTTGTTCGAGATTCCAACTTCTGACAGATCATATCTAATGTGGAACCCCACAAATTCAGAAGCAAAGCCTCCCTTGAACTTATGGTATCCAAAAGGCGTTCCCAACATCTCAAAAGCAAGAACCCAGACCCACAGCCACTTGAACTTGTCAGGGCCGACGAAGACCCCATGAAGGTCATCCACGTAAATCATGTGCATAAACCACCGCATATGGAAGAGGTGCCCAACGAATCTTCCGACAAGTCCGGCCAACTTCGACCACCAAAAGGGGGCGCTTGACACCCCAAAAGTTCCTGTGTGATTCACCCAAACTGTGTCGCTTGAAGAAGATGCTTTGCAACATAAGTAACCCCAGTCACATCTTCGAATCTTCACCAAACGATGAGCAGCCTTGATATCAGCACTGACACAAATGGGGGCTTCGCATGTTCCTGAAGTTTCCCTGACAATTGCAGCAATCTCAGCAGGGCCCGGGCAAACAATCTTGTCTTGATACTTTATTTCATGGTTAACCATGACAGAATGTGTTGCGTCATGGAGTGGACGTACTGTCCCATCCGGTTTCTGGATAGCAGCCATTGATGCTATCCTGAGCTTGTCACCGAACTCCCCTCTCAAGACCCCCAATTTGGAGGGATGCATCCTCCCCAGGCTCTCCTCCTCCCTGAACTTTTCTTCCAAACCCTGTGCCGACAGTTCTGCTGAAGGGTAGTTCTGTGCAATAGGACAAAACTCTGTATCGTCTAACTTCCTGTGCTTGACCTTTGGAGGGAAGACCTGAGGAGACCTCGGGAGTGGTTTGTCAACTCCAACGCATACCCCAGTAGCAAAAGAGTCCTCTACGTCAACCAACCATTCCACGTCGGGGTCGTTATAGAGCTTCAACCATTGTGCAAGAGCCCGGAGGAAAAATGGCTGACCATCATCCAAAACCATCGCATCCACTTTATCAGGTAAAAGGGCAGAAAACTTCCGCCTCAACTTGTCCACCGCTTGCACTGCGAAAGGAGACTCAGTCAATTTCCCAGTCACCAGTTTGAAAGCCTCCCCCCTGACATTAGGGATGCACTCCTCCACACATTCACATAAAAGCCGAAACGTAGCATCTGCAAGTGCAACCATTTCTGCAGATCTTCGGCCCCCTCTCTGTGGAGGCTTCCAACGTGTTGGACTGCACAGGCCAAATCCATCGTTGAAATCATGTTGTAATCCGTCCCACTCAACTTGAATGGGCATTCCAGAGTTCCCACAAGCCGCAACATCAAACTGACCAACCTCTGCCTGTGCCTCACCATCAGAAATCACCTCANTCCCACTCAACTTGAATGGGCATTCCAGAGTTCCCACAAGCCGCAACATCAAACTGACCAACCTCTGCCTGTGCCTCACCATCAGAAATCACCTCAATAGCGTCTTCAGTTATCCCCACGTCTGTGTCTGTCTTCTGCTTATCATCATCCACCAAAACTGGATTTGTCTTCTGCTTCTTGGCAACTGACTCAGTTGATTTGCTATCACATGCCCTTTTATCCTTACCTGAGCAGGATTTGTTCTGAACCCCCCCACCGGAGGAAACTAATCCTGCGAGAAATTCGCAGAGGCCTGCAGGGTACGCCGCACTTGGTGCTGTGTTCCAACGCTGTGCTGTTTTGCCAATCAGTTTGTGCCTATGCACATGTCCACATTTCCGTGGCAACGGACCCTTGTAAACTCCAAACTTGTCAAACTTGGGAAGCGCAATGAAANCAGTTTGTGCCTATGCACATGTCCACATTTCCGTGGCAACGGACCCTTGTAAACTCCAAACTTGTCAAACTTGGGAAGCGCAATGAAACAACGTGAATCAGAAATGGCAAATGATGTCAAAAATCGAGTGGGTTTCGGCGTCAAACCTCCAAAATGACATTGATGAATTGCAAAGCATGTGGCATGACATTTCGGAATTAGATCAAGAAGTTCCTGCCATTGCCAAATCGAGCCAGGATGCTCGCCATGGACAACTCCTAGGTCCTCAGGGTGTTCCAAAATAAAGTGACCTTTGTGTGCAACGGCAACTTCACATGCATGCAAACATTGATCCACAAAGAAATTCGCCTCATCAACTTTTGAACGATGGAAATCAGAAAGCCACGGAAAACCTCGTGGCCATGTTCTGTTACGCAGTGGTTTCGGACCCTGGGTGTTGGACTTGGAATCTGGCCCTGCTAAAAGTATTGCACGGCGGTGACACAATGACTGTCCAGCCACCCTCTTCAAGGGTGGAGTAGATCTCCTTCCAGAGAGCTGCATTCCGCAAATCATGTTCTGGAGAGCGTTCAATGTCAAATTCCTTGAGAACAAGATGACATTTCCCAGCAGCTTCAGCTTGTCTTAGAAAAGCAGCCACATCANTTCTGGAGAGCGTTCAATGTCAAATTCCTTGAGAACAAGATGACATTTCCCAGCAGCTTCAGCTTGTCTTAGAAAAGCAGCCACATCAGAACGCCTTGACTTCCCAGCAAAAAGATACATCAACTTCACTGTAGGTATGTCTCGTGAAGGTTGAGCTGGTGGAGGCAAGGACGGCGCATTCTGGCTGGGATCAGAAGCACCTGCCTCCTGTCACGAGGCTTGCTTTGCCTTGTGCTCGACAGCCTTATGGTCAGAGTAGCAACCCTTGACCCTGCACCGATGAACTCTCCCACAAGTACCATCACAATTCCCAGAATTCCATGCGAAGCAAAGTTCACGACCGTCTGGAGTCCTCCAAGCTAAGCTGAGCCCTTTCAACCTTTGATCGGAAACTGGGGGCGTCTTTGATTTGCCCTTCCCTTTGCTCTTGCCCTTTGGGACATTGAAAGAATGTTTGCCGCCAAATGATCCTCCAGAGGAACCCTTTGAATTGAATCGAGACCACTTGTTGGGCTGTTGCTCACTGGATGCGGCCTTCAGGGCCACTGGTGTCGTGAAATAAGCCTCCTTGAGGTCTGAATCCTTGGTCACTGCAATGAGACTGTCAGCCAAAGTATGGCCTTCCAAAACACGCTTCATGGCCTCCTTANCTTGAGGTCTGAATCCTTGGTCACTGCAATGAGACTGTCAGCCAAAGTATGGCCTTCCAAAACACGCTTCATGGCCTCCTTACGGAGCTTTTGTTCGTAAGCCAACACTATTGACCAATCCGGTCGAATCTTCACCTGTGAGCCATCACCTGAACCGGATGGTATCTGAATGTTGTGCACACGATCTCCAAGAATGTATTCTGTAAACTTCAAGAAGGGTTCAGCTGTGAGCCCGTGGGGCCAGTGCTTCGCCTTGTATCGTGAGGCCATAGCCAACCATGCAAACATCTCCACTCGCATGATCTTCCTGTATTCCTCTGTTGAAGAAGGCATTTTTGCCTTGCATTTGGTGCGAGTCACCCGTATGTGACCAGATGTGTCAACTGCTGATTGAATCTGTGAACTTGAAGAAACCTGCTTACTCAAGATCTCGTCCAATGGTGCAGCTGTAGGTTCGTTGCATTCAGTCTCCTCGGCTTTCAACGAAAGGNAATCTGTGAACTTGAAGAAACCTGCTTACTCAAGATCTCGTCCAATGGTGCAGCTGTAGGTTCGTTGCATTCAGTCTCCTCGGCTTTCAACGAAAGGTAGTCGGCTGATGGACATTCTGCCTCTCCAAGCGATCCATGCACCAACTCTATGGCCCTGAGCATGGCCTGACGCTCGTGGATTTGTAGCACCCGAGGTTGTCCAAGAACCTTAGCTTCAGCCTTCAACTCAATCTCCTTAGCAATGTACTCCTTGGATGTCTCCCAAGCCGAGACAATTGCAGCTATCTGTGAACGGTTCTCTGGTGTGTCAGCAGGAATGNCTCCTTAGCAATGTACTCCTTGGATGTCTCCCAAGCCGAGACAATTGCAGCTATCTGTGAACGGTTCTCTGGTGTGTCAGCAGGAATGGCAAAGTCTTGAAGACATGAAGTACGTATGGCAGGTCTGTCGTCACCCAACGCACTGAATTTCCGTAAACTTCCATAGTGCCTAGCAATAGCCACCTGATGCTCCAGAGCCACCCCTGATTCAGCAAGTATGAACTGCNACCCAACGCACTGAATTTCCGTAAACTTCCATAGTGCCTAGCAATAGCCACCTGATGCTCCAGAGCCACCCCTGATTCAGCAAGTATGAACTGCAAGTCAGAGTCCATGCTGTCCTTCACAAACTCCCTCTGTGCAGCGGGATCCATGGCCCCCAAATCCGGCGAGGACCTATGTGAGAAAATCAGACAACAACCTTCAACCGCCCCAGTTGAGGGATAGCAACCACAACCGGGAGAGGGAAATGAGAAAAACCAAAAAATTTTTCGGGAAACTCAACAAGAAGTGAACCAGAGTGATCTCAAACCAAAGCCCAAACAGGGGTCAACAATCAGGAAGTTCTTAAACTTGCCAATGTTGAGCCACGATCAAACTCGATGGCACCCTGAGGTCTGAGCCATCAACAATTCCACAAACTGAAAAATGATTGAGTCTCAACTCAACTGCATCACTCTGTTCTACATGCCTCCACTCGGAGTACATGTTAATGCACATGAATGCAAAACGACAACGCACTGAAAAGACTTCCCTCAAGCAAATGCCAATCAAGTGCAAATTCAGAAATCACGCCAATGCAATCAAACAAACGATCTCCAGAATGCCATAATCTGAGTCTGAACTCTGCACTAACCGAAAGAAGGGAGAGAAATGAAATCACAATGCAACAACTTCCACATTCCCTTGAGATCAGCCTTCGCTTTTTCACCAGATATGAAACACAGCTCAGATGAAACGCCTAAAGCGGAACATCTCCTTCGCTGGCTGACTCCGTGGACGAGGAGGAAGCTGTGGAGGACGATTGCTCCCCCGTTTCCCTCCCACATTCAGAAAGCATCCGCTTTTTGCAGGATTGGCATNCACCTGTCCGGCCGAACGTAACATCCATTAAGGTGCAGACGCCTGAGCGAGTTCCTCCGAGAAACGGTGATGAAGAATTTTGTCACATGATCTTTTGCATTGACTTCCTTCCTAGCCAAGGTCGCGACCTTTTCAGCCAACACCTCAGGAGGGTCACCGTGTTCCTCAGGTTGCCAATCACCGTCAATGACCTCCAAGGCAGGAAAAATTCCGCCTAAGCACATCCGTCCAGTCCAATTGCTCATGACACAATGTCTCTTCTTGATTCGGTTTGGATTGGCACCCAAGGACAAAGCGTAGTCACACAACTTGCCAATGACCTCATCTTCGAAGAACTGTTCCTCCTTGCCTTCTATCAAGGATCTATTGACAGCACGTTGGATCTTGAAAACCACTTGTCTCGAAGTTCTAACGTACTCTTCGCTGGAAACCATGCCCATGCTCCATCTCCCCAAGTATGCCCTCTCATCCCTAGAGAACCCAATTGCAGCTGCAACAGAAGTCA
>BGPT01000960.1:114658-207454 GCA_003297045.1 Symbiodinium sp. clade C Y103 | reverse complement strand
AGACATAGGTTGTGATGTAGTTCCAGGCTGATTCCAGGCACGTGAGATCCAGGAAAACGGAAACATGATGCAGGACGGCGCAGAGGGAAGCAATGGACACTCAGGTGTAAAAGGATTACAAACATCACAAAACTGATGCACTCTATGATACGCATGCAAAGTCGTGATAAGGCTCAAGGCCCTCGACTGTCAAGTTGGTAGTTGCACACAATCGTGCCGTGGACGGCTTAAGTAGTCAGAATGAATTACGTGCACAACTGACCTCACCAAATCAACCAAAAGGAAGTATACCACACCTGGCAAGCATGTCCTTTCACCTTCTCATGGCAATGAAGTGGTAAAATGTGCTGACCGTCTGTCACTTGAGCAAAGCTGAAAAGGGAGGTTTCGCCTAGACTCTGCACAGAAATGGATGAGTCCCACACAGCGGGCAGCTGTTTCAACAGAGATCGGCGTTCTCGACTACTGGAACGACATGGCAGGCGCCCAAAACAGCGGCACGTTGTTGCATCAAAAAATGGATGAGTCCCACACACAGCGGGCAGCTGTTCAACACTCACTCGACCGACCGGTGAAACCATGAAAGGTGAACGACTGTTACACTTTACTTAAACGAATTACCATTGCTAAAAGTGTAAATTCAGCTTTCGTGTCGAAGCGTCGGGCGGTTTACCTAGAAAGGTATTCCCCGAAGGGCTCATGCCACCATGACGGAATCCGACATGAGTAACACACTTGTATAGAAACGTCGCTATGAATTTGGTATCTAGAGTGCATTCGACGTGCAACAACACTCCAATGTACCTGAAAGGAGGGGAATGCAGAAATGACAAATTGTAGTGTTCCACAAACGATCGAAGCAATAAAATAAGTGAAGCTCCAGTCATTGTCATGCAGTAATAAAGTGCCAAAAACCCAAATAATGCAGATTGCGACAACAGTGCAGGATCACGAAAAAGGATCGGAGAGGGGTTCTTGGCTTAGCCCCATGCCATAACGNCCAAAAACCCAAATAATGCAGATTGCGACAACAGTGCAGGATCACGAAAAAGGATCGGAGAGGGGTTCTTGGCTTAGCCCCATGCCATAACGGAAAATGAAATTGGGATGTGCAGGTACGTGGATTCTGCGTCCAGAATCCATATCAGTGACTCGTAACAGCCTCTTCGTTGGACTGCCACTGTTGCAAGTCAGGCAGTCCCCCTGCTGAACAGAAAGCTGAGAAGTTTCACAAGAAGCAAAGCAAACAGCGGATAGAAGTTTTACCTCTATTCAGAGGTTACACACACACNAGGCAGTCCCCCTGCTGAACAGAAAGCTGAGAAGTTTCACAAGAAGCAAAGCAAACAGCGGATAGAAGTTTTACCTCTATTCAGAGGTTACACACACACACACACGTCTTTCACGCACAATTCTTTAACGCACAACTCTTTCACACAGCTTTTTCACTCGCAACTTTCTCACGCACAAGTCTTTAACCTCTCTCACACACATCCCTTTCACACAACTTTGTCACACACAACTCTTTCACATACAACTCTTTCACGCACAACTCTGTCACACACACACACACAGCTCTTTCACACAATCTGTCTTCCACCATCCCCTTTCTCTCCCCTGCGTTTCCCATTCCATCTTCACATCCCTTTTGGTACTTATTGGGAGAAGTTGACATGTGGGGTTATCCGGCCCTTTAATTTTTGCAATGGTGATCTTTGAGACTACAGAGGCAAGTCGCCTCTTTAGTTGCAAGACTTCTCCATTGCAACATGTTGCACCCAACTTACTCTCCCTGCACAAATACTTGCAATATGTTTTCCATGTTTCATGGTAATTTGCAGAGTCAATGCAAAAGCAAGGCAGCCATTAGGTCAGAATTGTTTGGTGAGGTTGTTTAAGTATTTCTATCACGTGGTTGTGTGTCGTTCTGATTGCCAAGATGTACTTACATTGCCATACTGTAATTTTTACCCCCAGTAATGACTTTTAAATACATTGGTTGATGCAAGCCGTTGTAGTTTGGATTTGGTTTTACTTGAAAAAAATTGGGGCTTGTGAGTATATTTGGTGAGTCTATGAAAAGTAGTCAGAATGTAAACTTTCCATGGGAAAGCCAAGAGATAGCATCTAATGATTTAGATCTAGTTTGCCATGCTTCAGTGCCATGGGTATACAAACCTTATGCAATGCAGAGCATATATATATATACACATATGTATATAGCTGGTAAGTAGTGTCTAGCTAGACAGCCCAGAGCATATGGATACAATGTAGTCTTAGGTAACACGAAGGTACTTTGAGTGTAGTATGTAAGTACAAAAGAGGTAGTATAACTTGTATTTGGATAATGTATATGCATTACGTAGCTATTTTTACATGGTATACAGCATTGTGAGATGGTTGCTGCAGCAGCCCCTGTGGCTAGGCAAGCCTAACAACTATTCAAGTAATTAAAATCAAATGAAATGAGGATAGCCTGCAGGAACCACTGACATTGAATGTCATTACTTAAACATAGGATAAAACTAGGTTACAGCCGTGATAATGACGCTGGTGTTTTTTGACACCAGCATTTGATCAGGATTCATCAGAAGATTAATGTGTTTTTTCACCCTATATTCTCAACGTAACATCAACATACATCAACAACGTAACATCAACATCAACAATGTATGATCCTTACCATCCGCAAATGTACTTGGACGTTAACATCCCACCCCACCCCACCCGAACATCCTCACCGTAACATCGACCTAGCACATTCCTACCATCCTCAACACAACATCCTACCATCCTCAACGTACCACAAGCTAACGGCCGCGGTAGTAACCAAGACGTGTTTACATGTGTTTACTTTATGTACATGTTATGCATAAGTTCCAAGTAGAGGCAAAAACGTCTTTTTTCCCCGTGTCGCTAATACGGCCGTTAGCTAAAACTAGCAGTCAGCATTTCACAAAGCCATGTCATAAAGGTATAACTAAACGGTTATGGTAGTAGGATGCCTGCATTACATGTGCAATGACTTAGCACATTACCATGGAATATGCTTAAAAAGAACAGCTTCTTGTGGATAATGAATGAATTGGAGTTGCCCTTGCCATTTGCCAACTGTTATGATCATAGCATGGTGCAACCAAACAGTTCTTATTACACTGAAGTCTGGAAGAGTACCGTTGCAAATGCAAAGTAGGTGTTCTAGATATGTATATGTAATGGCATAAGCTACTTGTATACCATCCATTCCATAGCTGTAATGAATGTACAGTAGAAACATGCATGTTTATCCATGTCTATGTATATATATATATAGTTGCAGTTGCAATCTAAAAAACAACATACAGCTTGGATGTGTTTATACAGCAAATGGCTATGGCCTATGCAACAACTATATTGCTTATATCACAGGGAGCCCTTCAGACATCAGGGACTGTTTGAAGAACTATCTGCATTGTATATACATTGTATAATTGTAACAGGATGCTGATATACTATCTGAAACTCTTTTCCCACTCAAGACTGGATCAAAGATATGGAGCAAGAGCCATTTTCCATATAATTGCATGCTGGGAGTTGATATGTCTTATGCATTTTGAAAACTTGTAGTTATCAAAAATGTGTAGTCATTTTTGGCTGATACTCATGCTACGTCATGCCGTCATGATACTTGCCAGCTTGCTATATACACTCTGCTAAAGATGAAGATGAAGATATGTATAGCAGCTGGAAACCAGGCCCAGGCTGCGGATCACCTGTCACATGTTGAGACTATCACTCGTCCCAAGCCTCAAAGAAAGAAGCAATGCAGGAGACAGCAAAAATGACATCTGTTTCCCAAGCGACTGCAAGCTTGCATGTGGAATTCCACGCAACACGAGGTGAAGTTTGTAGCAAAACACGTAGCTGGGCTTTGGCTTTGCGGTCAGCCAAATCATTCCAGGCTCTCAACTGCATTTCACAAAAGCCACACTCTGGCCTCCAAGACGGCACAATCCGTCCGTGGCTTGGCACCCATTGCCATGCAAGCAGAATGTAAAGCATTTTGAACGCAGTGCATTCAACTCACGCGCAAGCAAACAAGCAGCTCCTTGCCCAAATTGCACCAATGAAATTGTGGACAAGCAATCTGACACAAAAAGAATCTTTGCAGGAAGTCGTTTGCCATTGTCGATCATCCACACCAAAGCCAAAAGCAAAATATGCATAGCACAAACTTCTGCACGATACGCTGACTGATCTTCCGTTCTTCAACTCTGTCAGCAGGGTCATGAGGTGGTCTCAAATGTGAAGTTTCCGGGCAATTCCACACCAAATGTTGTCGACTGGGCTTAGCAGCGCGACACTTGCAGACCAACCTTGGATCGTCCTGAGGATGCGTTCGTTGCTGCGGAAATTTCCACCATACACTACAGCCAGTTGCCAAAGCTGCATGACGCAGATGCTTGGTGCCAGAACTTTCCCAAGCGATTTTGTGACCAGCAAAAAGACACACACCACCATGTTGAGGACCTGGTAGCTGTAATCCCATAGCAAGCCCATGAACTCCACGGTGCAAAGAGCTCTGCACCCGACCGCATCTCCGCAATTCGTCAACCCGATGAACATTGCACAGCCACTCATGTAGAATAGTCATAGAATCAAAACCGAGGCGAAAACTGCGAATATCACCGTATTCATCACGAACAAATATAATCACCTGCATCATCCGTCCACCAATCCAGTGTGTGAAGCAGCTCAGAGTTTTGAGGGAACACACGAGTCCAGAGCGCATTTCGAAGCAAAGGATCAGTCATCTGAGGACACACAGGGCGGCAATGAAAGCGAATGCCACTCAAAAGTGTGTACCATTGTGCTGCGAAAAGTGGACAAGCTTCTACCCCAAAACTTCCTTCAAAATACAATGAGCTGTATCTGTCAGAAGACGACTGTCAAAAACATGTTTAATATTGGCCTGGATGTCATTCAAGTCATCCAGCGGCAGTGTAGCAAAACCTGCAGCCCAGCAAAACCTTGGAAGAACCAAGGCACGCACACGTTGAACCTTCTGACGAAAGGTGCCCGCAACAGCTCGAACATAACGAAGCCCTGCTTGCGTCTTCGTCATGGCAAATTTCAATAACGACGTTGTATCTGCAGCAAGGTCATAGGGCAGACCCAAAATGTCCAGCGTGTGCCCAGAAGCATATCCCAAAAGCCTACCAATGTGTGGACCCTCATCAGCCTGTGAATATGCAAATTGACATTTAGCCTGTGCGCAGGTGAATCCAAAAAGAAAGTCGAAAAAATCACTCCGGTCCTTTGATTCCAACGCAAGTGCCACGCTCCAAGTCCAATAGCATCTGTCGTCAATAAATGCGACACACTCAACTCCAGGTCTTGCAACCCAAGCCGTCCAAAAACTCCTTGTTGCAGCAGCTAACATAGGACTTAAAGGGCATCCTTGGAGAATGCCTTTGCTGACTTCATGCCAACTGTCACTGTAAGCGCCCTGTGAAAAAAAACCTACGATTGCAGGTATAGAATGTCTGCAAAAGACACTTCAGCTCTTCCGGCGCACCCAGCTGTGTTAATACCATCAGTAAATGCGGTAGCGCAATATTGTCAAAGGATTTGGACAAATCCTGAGTGACAAACATCTGCGAGCGATCCGACATTGCCTGAACTAACCGAGCATGAGCTGCATGAACTGAGCCTTTAGGCACACGGCCCAAACATCTGAAGTCGGCCCACTGCTCAACCCAACTGTGGAGCTCGCGTGTGATATGGCGCGTACCAATACGCCGAGCAATGTTGAGGATGCTCAGGGGCCTGGTGGACCCGTCAGGTTTGGGCAACAAGCAAGTGCGAGATTCCAACCAACGTTGCGGAATGCATGCTGAAGAATAAGCAATATGCGACAAATTTGAAAAACATTGCCACCATTCGTCTAGCAACAGCAAGGCGGACGCCGCCCAGGCATCTGGGCCTGCAGACTTAGTTGTCATCTTTTCACACCAACGCCGCAAAGCTTCACCAGACCAAGAAACAGTGTGTGCAGAAACCGGCATGGGCTGACGATGATTGAGAAACTGCTGCAAAGATTCCAAGTGATTGGTGTCAGTCAAATGAGATGGACAAGACCATCGTGCAAGCCATTCCTGCTGAACTGGATGCACAGCATGTTGACGCAACTGCACGTCTGAGACAGGTTCAGCGCAAGAAAAAGACACGGAATGCTGTAAATCTGCTTTTCGCTTGATCCACGCAGCCTGCTTCTGAGTGGAAGGCTGTAGACTTTGTCTCCACCGCTCCAGAGCTGCTTCCTTATCTGCTTGCTCCTGGACTCCTGGACTTGTAAAACATAATCGACCACATGCACATCGTGCTCAGCCGTGAAATAGCCAATGCCGCTAAAATCAGGAAAAAATTCCGCAAGAAGAACCTCAACATCATGGAAAATATTGGCCCGCAGCTGACAAACGTCTGGGGTTTTAGCAAGTTGTATCATGCGGCGACGCAACCGCCGCAGTTGAACCAGCCACGGGGATTTGCCCAGGGCCGCCCCTTTGCTGCGTGGGGCACGTTTGCGAGACGTCCACGGCAGGGACCGCCGCAAAAAAGAGGAAAAGCTGTAAAAAGAGCTTCTTCCGCACAATCCGATAACATTTGCCAAGCCACATCCACTTCAAGTGAGTTCAGTGCCTCATCAAAACCATCTTGAGACCAAATGCGCCCAAAACAAGCGGAGTTCAGATGCCCGCTTGGTCCCAATGCCTGCTTGCACATCTGTCTGAAAATCCACCTCATATATGGCGAACAGCCAGATGATCACCAACTCCAGGGGCGTGATCAATTGAAACAGGATGAATTGTGGAGCTAGACAAGCCATAATCTATCCGGCGCACCCAAGTGCCCGGCAGAGTTTGTCCAAATGGATCATCCATGCTGTAGGCTGCACCAGTTGAGAGAAGTATACCAATTTGGTTGTCGTCTTGAACCAAATTGAAGTCTCCAAGCAAAACCCATCTGTTGGTCAAAAGGCTAAGAGCTTTGACAAGTTCAGCCACCAACTGCCCTGCGCACACGGGGTCATCCGCATGGCCGTAAACCGTGCAAAAACCTAATTTTTCATAGGCACCGCTGTCGAGCTTGCAGTCCACGTCACACCAGGGCAGTACCGGCCAGGAGCAGAGATGCCATCCAGCCGGATCTGAAAAATAGGTAAATGAGATACGATAGCAACCCTGAACATGTTGGCCACTTCGTCGAAATCTCCTAACAAGCCAGAAAATCCTAGCTTCTGCCACTGCTCAATGTAGGACAGATTGCTAGCAAAATTCAAATCCACCTCTTGCAGTCCCAAACTGGAACACTCAAACTCACGCAACAAAGAACCGACAGCCTTGCTTTTGGAAACCCCCGCCCTTTGTAAATTCATAGTGCCAAGCCAAGTCATGATTCCGCTTTTTCACTCAAAATCTGCCGAGCCGTGGCAAACACTTGCGCGACCAGATCGGGCGACATGCCATGTGAGAAATCAAGTTGGGTAGCTTCAGTCTCAGCCAACTGTTGCAGTCTATACTCTATGGTCTTTGACCGATCCTCTTCAGAATTGCATGTATGAGTACAAGCTTCACTTTTGAGAAATCTGAAGACCTTGCGACAGCTGTGACACTTCCCCCCATCGGAGAAACCAAGATGCTTCACCTCGTGGTACCCTCGCTTGCGTAAAGGTCGAGAGATTTCTGCCATTGTTCTCGACAAGCTTCTTTTTGCGACTCCCGGCAGCCAAATTGAGGTTGCTCACTCTGATTTGGTGAGCCGCAGCTGGGTGTGACCCATCCTTTGCCCCAGGTGAGCACTAGGGTGATGCAAATCGCGGTGACGGATCTTTTCCTCAGAACTGATCCGCACAGACACAAGCTGCTTCTTGGACAATGGAATACCAAAAGGACAATGGAATACCAAAGTGCACAAGGGACATTTCCAGTACCATTTATGCCATCGGCCAAAGGACCATCGCACACAACATCCTTGGGTCGGACCCACTTGCCCACCTGTCATTCACCGCCATGATGTCGTCTTATGTGGTCATACCGAGCTTTGCAAACAGCATCAGGCTTGCCTATACTTTGCGACAAAAGGACAAAAACTGCACTGCCATTCAAAACCACTGCCATCAGCACATGCAAACTACGTAGATCCTCTTTGGTAATGTTGGTGCCTTTTGGAAAGCACGGGAGGAGCGGGAGCTGCAAGGTCATCGACCAACAAGTCGCCGTCCACATCACGGATACTTCCCCGATACAAAGCTTCAGGCCGCCATTTGCCATACAGTCGACACAATCGCCGGCGGGCTTTGGACGACTTCCCTTTGGGCGAAGTTTCAGGAGACTTGGTTCCCACCGTTCGCTGAGGAGTCCAAGCAGTGACACAGGAGTGCACACCTCCGGCATTGGAGGGACTGGCCTCGCCGCCCGCCAGATTGTCTTCCCGACCGTGCATCGCAATATCCCGAACAGGAGTCGTGGGGGCCCGCGCTGTCGAAGAAGAACTCGGCAAGGAAGCAATCTGGGGCATGGGGCCAGGAATGTCAGAGCTTGAGGCTGACGGTTGGCCAACAGCAGGAGTTCTGGCAAACGTAGTGTGAAAAGAACTAGGATCAGCCGTGTGCTGTTCAGTCCAGACAGTGTGCATGGTGTCAGGGCTTCCAGGAGCTTCCTTGTGCTGACCTCCACCACGAATAATATCATCAACGCCACCTTTAAGGTCTGGGTACCAGACCATGCAACTGACCTTCTAAAGCATCAAAATGATTGCCGCCACTGTGCCACAAATAAATGGTGCCACGTTTTCCGTCCTTGTGGTACAAAACCGGGTCGATGTTGATGTTCTCAGAAGCTACAACGATTGCCAAATCCATCTTCCGGGCCAAAGCTTTGATTTCCAAAGACGAGGCACAAGCCTTCTGGTCAACAATCTTTTCAAGATATTTGTCGAAAGAATCAAGAGCTTCAGAGTTTGGGGACTTACTGTCCCAATCCAACAAATAATCCTTGGAATACTTTGTGAGGTGCTCAACCGCCATGCCCCGCAGTTCCATCGGATGCTGTGTGATGGGCGGAGACAAAAACGTCAGACACTTGCTGACACTGTGGAACAGGCATGCTCCGTCAGCTGCAACCGTATGTTTCGTCATACCTTTGGGCAAAGTACGCACGGGAACGACAAGTTTTTGCTTTTTTGCATCTCCACTGTCTTTGCCGTCAACAGGTTCAACCAAGGTGACTTTTGCCGCCGTCTTCACAGTCTGGTCACCAACGCCCATGTCAACCGAGTTGTACTCTTTGACTTTCTGACTTTTCACTTGCTGGGGACGTGGCGGTGCCAGCTTCGCCCAGTATGTCACGTTGTGGCCATCACTCTTTACAACAAATGGGATGATATCCAAAGTGGCGTCAACTGAAGCACGGAAAATGAAATCACAAAGTCCCCGTCCACCTTTGCGACGTCGCAAGAAATAGATATCTGCAAAGGAGCTCTGCAAAAGGTGCTGCGCCTCGGTCTGAGTCCACTCATTGGGCACATGCTCCAAACACCAAATCTTGGGAAGTACCGCGTCTTTGGCGCGCAAGATTCTCAAACTAAGACTGCGGGTGCCGCACACAACTCCAAGGTCAGGTTGCAGGCGCTTTGCTCTGGCAAGGTAAGCGGCTTCGGTCTCATCAAGTTCACGCTCTTGCCACTCAACCTTCCATGGGCTGCACTCGGTATTTTTGGGCGTCAATGAAAAAACCTCGTGAACCACTGGCCTTAAGCAGCATATCAACCTGAGCAACTGGCATATCTGGTCTTGTCACCTTGGCCCTCACGAGTCCATTTCCACGTGTCTAAAATGCTGCAAGCGTGGCTGGCAGCCCAAGCAGTGAAAGCTCTTTGAGGATGTTTGGAAGCAATCGCACATTCATCATCTGTGGCATAAGCTTTAACAGCTTTGCACAGGACTACCGTGGACGGTTTACGTTCGACGGTCACAGCATCTTTCAACTTTTTGGGCTGAATAGCTGTCAACCCAGTAGAATAGAATTGACACACAGAAGCATCGCGGAAAGTCAATCTGCCGTTGCACACTCCAGGAGTGCGGGAGGTGACAGAGTCGGGACCCAGCTTGCCTGGCACAATCAAAAGCAAAGAGTATTTGTACCCAGCACCGATCACCATATTTTCTAACACAATTTTCTTCTCGCCATTCGGCAAAAGCACAATTCCCTTCAAAGCATCTTTCTTCTGGTCAATTGTGTTTGCCATGTCTTCAAAGGGAATCACTGGAGAGTCCCAGTCTTCGCTGCGCAAACTCCAAGCAGAGGATTCGGCCGTAGGAATCTATCGAGGAGGCTTTCTTGCCTTGACCTCAATCCACTGCCCTTGTGTTGCCTCGTTCACTTTGTCAGCATTCTTTCCCTTCCCTTTGCCCTTACTAGAGACATGTTGACCGGAGGGAGAAAGAGTATGCTGATTCACTGCAGGAGCTGAAGGAGTCAAAGGTGTCGTGCGCGTCTTGCGCCGCTTTTTCTTTGGCTTCTTGCGATTGGCACCGACATTCATCAAACCAACAAGCAAAGAGTCAAGCCCTTTGCCACTCAATGTTTTCACCACTTCACTCATGAGTTTCTGCAAAACTGACTGCAATATGGCTGCAACATTGCAGTCAAACCATCAGCACTCATGTCATTTTCTTCAGTTGCCTTTCTTTTCCGCTCAGTTTTCCTTGACCCATGAGGGCCAGGATGTTGAGCTTCGCCAAAACGAAATCCACGCCAAGCATCATGTGTCATTTCCACTGTGGGGCATGTGGAAAACAAAATGCAAAGCACAAAGCACATGTCAAAAGTCCCTGCACTGGCCAGAAACTTCGCTGCTGAAGATGCAAAACACATCGCCAGCCCCGCTGCCACCGAGTGCCACACAGAAAATAGTCAATGTGCACAGGAGGTATTCTTCGGGCAGCTACACTCTGCTAAATTGTCACTATGCGTTTGTGCTTGCTAACGCAGGAGCATTTTTTCAGTCCGGTCTGGTTTCCGGTCGACAAAGAGCTCCAAGGAGCCTCCAAGGCGGGCGGGCAACGAAAAAAAAGGGGAAGATTTGGGAAGCGAGGCTCCTTGGTGGCTCCTTGGAGCTCCTTGGGGCTCCATGGGCTCCTTGGGGCTCCCTCACAGCCGCTTGGACCTAATCTGCAATATTTCAAGTGTACAAGTAAGCCTTCAGTTATGAGCCGCTTACACTATCTTATCTACTATGAATTTAAAGGGATTAAAATCCTTCAATCCTGCCACTCTGGCAGTGTGGGAAAATACACACCCACATAGGGTATCATAGCGTCACTTTCTCTTTCTTTTTTGTGGTTGGAACTAGCACCGCTGTCCAGAAAGTGTTTTCTTGACAGGACTACAGGCTTTGTGACCTGAAATCTTTCAAGCTTTGAAGAACGATGCCAAGCACATACGGAAAACCCATGAAAACTCGGTGAACAAACTAGTTTAAGACTCACTGGCAAATAGCTATGCAACTATGCCGCAGCTATGCAGTAGCGAAATGTAGTGTACCGAATCAAACAAAGGACAAGAGATCTCCCACGCAGCGACGACAGCGTTTCTATGTCACAAGCCAAGCCACATTGTTTGCTCTTTAAGCGGAACCGACCAGTGATCCTTCCAGGGCAGTACAGAGTACATACTCCAATTTCAAAACTCACCCAGTACAGGAATAGAACAACCAACAACCAGACTGCAAATCCCGAAAATGCACATTTATCACCGCTCTCCTCGCTCTCGCCCCTATACATTTGTCCACCGGTTGGCGCCGCCAACAGTGGATTGGCAGCACCCTCCCGCTTTGCCAGCTCTCCATTCTCCAACTGCTCAAAGTACTGATATGGCACTGGCCCACCCAGACCATGCGCGTCAAGCGTCGAAGTGTCAATGAACAGGTCAAGCCTGCCCTTTGGCAAAAATACGAAGTCCAAATCTCCATCTCCGTCAACATCCACCATGGTCCACTCTACATTGGAAGATGACTTCACATGGATCCCTGAAAACGGACTGTCTCGTCGATCGTATTCGACAAAGGCCCGTAGTGGTTTGTTTAATAACAACGACACCTCATTAGTGGTTTCGACCCATCCATAGCTATCTCAAAATATAACTGTTCAAAGGTCCAAGGGGTTCATTACGCCAAATATAGTCGAAAATGTTGAAAACAAAACGTACCTGAAACCACCAAACAGACGCCGACTTCACATTCGTGGCTACTAGATCCAAAGCACCATCCCCATTCCAATCAGCCAGGGCTGCGTAGACGCCATCCTCACCAAGCATGGCGAACTCTGCAGGAAATACCAAATGCCACACGGAGCGGTGAAAAGGGTTATCATTCTCAAGCAATTCATCAAGACTTCCATCTTCTCTTCTCTCATAATAGGTCCAACCTTCCACGGCGGTGGTCGAGACTTGTGGGTTGCAACCGATTGCAGCCCTTAAAAACACCTCCCCAAGGTCGGGGTACTAAAATGCCCATCTACAAAACAGTTTCCATCCTTCCAACTTCCAACCTCTGCTTCCTGAAACAACCAGCAAGAGATCAATATCTCCATCTCCATCAAAATCCGCTGCCACATAGTCTTCTGTTTCAGGCACAGGCAGTGGGTGTCTCACGACGCTGCCATTGGGAAGCTGCTCCACAAACTGCAAGCGGCTATCGTAGTCCAGGCAGATTTGGTCCACATCCCCATCCGAATCCCAATCCAGAAAGTTGAACTTGTATTGTTGCGCACACCAACCGTGGATCCTAACAGAGTAGAAGGGATTCTTCTCCTGCTCCAGCTGCACGTAACCATCAGCAGTTTGGAGACAAACCATGATTGCATGGACTTCCCAAGATCCCTTCCCGATTGTGTAGACACCCAGCAGATCCAGCCGGCCATCGCCATCAAAGTCGGTGGCACCTCAGATTTGCTCATCCGCCGGGTCGTTTCATTGAAATAGATGAACTGCCATGGTTGTTGTTAATGAAATATTATACAAATGCAAAAACAGTAAGTTGCTGTATTAACGCACAAAAACATAGTCCTGTCACTGTCCAAGACAACAATCAAATTGATTAAAGGATCACCAACAGATCCAGGGCACTGAAGGGAAAACTGAAGTTAAGCCCGCAGGAGGAGTTGGGCGCCGACACCTCACTGACATGATCGTTCTCCTCATGCCGAAAGAAGCGGGGGCGCCCGTGATCAGTATCACCCGGCAAAAGGGCCAGATCCAGATCTCCGTCCTCGGGTCAAACCTATAATGGATGCACATCTTCAAAAAATGCGCATGTAGTGTACCTACATACGAAAGGGACCAAACCATTTATTGCCTCTGCATCAAGAGCCCCGGCTGTTGAACACATGACACGGAGCCCGCCTGAATCAACAAGAAATCTACAAAGACAAATGCAAATGCATGCGCACATACATTGTACACATGTAAACAAGCTTACATACGGATGTGCATACATATAATTACACATAATATACATATTCAAATACAGTTTCAGGTGCGCAAAAAAAATACATGCACATATACACATTCACAAAGTCTCAGACTCACACGACAACTATTTGTTCCTCCAAGGCACGTACAACAATCGGACAATCCGAATTACGGTTGACACAGGTGGGAAAAGGGGGAGCCTTTAGAAACCTGTAACAAGGGTCCATTGTGATGTAAGTAGTTTGACATATAAGGCAAATTGATTTATAACATAAGCTAGCTTGGCTATGCTATGTTGCTCTTATAACTTGACGTATGGAGATATAGCGCCAATTAGTTCATTCTATAAAACAAAGAGAAGATAGAGAAGATAGAGAAGTTAGCCTTTTTTGGTTACCCAAAACGAACTCTGTTTGATGGGGCAGCTTTTCAGGACTCAACCGGAGTTTTTTCCGTTTCCAACATGGCCGCTGCAGAAAATGCTGCTGTGTAAGGGCTGCCATGCAACATTACAAGTCAAACATTGAATGTGGAACAAACACGTACGTGTTTAAACCGTGTTTCTACTAGATTGTTGTGATCACTACAACACGTTCAGAATTGGATGTGTTTCCTTCCAACGTTGTACACGTGTGTTTCCGACATAAAAATTGACTGTGGGTCTGGGTATGCGAATATGTTTCCTCTCCGCGATCCACAGAAATAAGGAAACGCGCGCCAAAAGTGACACGGTCATGTTTTTGCCAGGAGCCGCCACCAGCTTGCGGGAAAAGAAAAGAAAATGGGCCAAAAACGGCAAACGCAATGAAACTCCATTGGGATGCAAAAAAACATACAAACAAAAAATGTAAAACATACAAAAGATATCAACAGATATAACTTGAGATACAAATCCTCTAACAGAAGCTAACAAAAGTTCAAAATAATCTCTCTGTTTCACTTTGATGTATGTTGACTTCAAGTTGTCTTGGGGTCGTCGCAATATCAGGAACCTTCAAGGGGAGCCAGGGGGATGGGGCGCACTTCTACTCGAGTAGTTCAAAACAATCTTTCCACCTCAGGCCAGCTAAGATCCTATAGGGTCAGGGCTCACAAGCAATCCGATAGAATAGGATCACAAGCGATCCTGCAGACACCACAAAGTAATGTCTACATCCCGTTGATAATCCCCGCCATGATAAGATTTTCGAAATCCCGGGAAAAAACAATCCCCCACAATAACAAAGTGCTCGCCCTGGTTTCTTGTGTTGTATTTTTCTGTTTTGTTTACCTAGTTTTCAATTCTTTTCCCACCTGACTTTTTGAACCTGACATCAAAAATGTGAATTAAAATCCCCAAAGGTCTGAAAGCACCGATTAACCTCTTATTAAACATGCAAGAAAACAATCACGCAAAGGGGTAGCCTCTAACCATCTTGGAACCACAATAAAAAGCAATGTTTTGACCCAAGTAAGTGTTTTTTTCTGTGGAAAAAAAACGGGTGAATATACGGTTGCCAAATCCCTTTGAGAATAAATTACTTTTGCTCTCTCAACCCTTAAATAGTAAAGCAGCGGCTCCCTAAAGTGCTCCTATTTTTTCGGCAATACTACAAAGGTCAAAACATGACACTTGTGCATTCGTTGTTAATTAGGAAATTTGTTCAGCAATACTAAAAGGGTCCCAAAATAACATTTATGTATTCGTTTTCAAATGTGTTTTTTTTTCGGCAATACTAAAAGGGTCCAAAAATATCCAAAAATTACATTTACATATTCGTTTTCAATTAGGCAACTTGTTCAGCAATTCCAAAATGAAAAAAAAACTTATGTTTTCGTTTCAATTAGACATTTTGCTCGGCAAGACTTAGTGTCCAGAGTCCCCCAAGAGTGATGTTTGGCCTCAACATCCTTTGTGGCCCCTTTCTGTTTGAGGAGGTTGTTTTCTGAGAGATGCCAAAATTATTGTGCCTGCCAACCCAAAACATTGCAGGGAGCAGTTACAACTTACAACCCGATTATTCAAAATTATTTAATAGAGCCACTAGCAATCCACCCAAAATAGGGTCACAAGAAATCCGGACACTCCACCAAGTACTGCGCCTCTCACAAAAGCATACTCCAAGTGAGAAACATGTGGATCACCTATACCATCCTATCCACTGGATCACTTGAGACCTTCGTACAAGAAAATAGGGTCACAAGCGATCCGGTAGCCTGCATACAGATACACAGGCGCAAAAACATTTCACAGACCACCGACAAAAACAGGGGTATGGAGAAAAACAAACGCGCTCGGCTTGAACTAACGATAAAAATCGCACAAAAAACCGGATGAAGTCTTTCGAACCAGCATCCAAATCCCAATCCGCCAAATAAGGACGATATTTCACCATCGAGGCAAAGGGGCTACCATCGAGGTTGCTGAATTTGATCTGGCTCAGCGGCAGAGAAGTGGCCTCATCGTGCCTGGGAAGAGCCAGGGAATGGTTCTCCAGGTGCTCGTATAGTTTGAAGGTGTTCGACAGCAGGGAGGCTTCTCGCAAAATGACATCGAAGTCCTTCAAGGTTCCCTAGATTGAAACATTGCCTTTTTGGTTATTTACTGTAACGACTATTAGTGTTTGTCTGATAATGGAACATTCCCAATTTGATGGCTTATCATAATTTTCCCTCTTAAATGGCCATGTGGGTGGTGAACCCCATTTTCAGACAAACCGATTTAAGAAATCTCTCAGACAATGCCCAGGAAATGGCTGAACACACCCAAAACAAGAAATCCTAGGGAACATGACATTGTCCTTATCTCCATCCACATCCACCAGAGAGATACCGTACTTGCAAGCCTTGTTCTGCAGGACGCCCTTGGGCGCAGTGCTTTCCTAAGCCGCAAACATTCAACTGGAGGCACTTGGCCGTAGCCGTGGCCATAATTCCGGCAATTTTTCCACCATAGCGTAGTAGATAAATCTGTAGCAAATTCTATGACACTTGTCATGCTATGCTAAACCTGCAGCGCCATACGGTTAATGTAACATGCACTATCTTTGACGTGGCACTGAAGATGGGCACATGCGAGTGAGGGATTATCTTATTCCAGATCAAACAAAATTAAACCACTAGGATCAAAAAAATATTGGCTATAGAATTACAATTTGAAGGTCGGTTGGGTATTTTTTTGGATCCAGAATAACTTTTTGTGATCCGGCAGCGAGGGGGGATCGAAACGCTCTAGACCGCCAGTTGCAGGCATCAAAAGAAAAATAGTCCAGACAGAAATAGACTTTGATGTTTGGTCTAGATTGCTAGTTGGAGCAGCTATCCCAAATATGATTCCATTTAGGGTTGGTTTAAGATTCATCAATGGTTGCTTTAAGGTCTATTTTGGGTTGGTTTAAGGTTTATAGGGTTGGTATAGGGTCTGTTGAAAGTTTGTTTACGGTTGTTTTAGGGTTTGATTAGGGCTTACTTTGGGTAACAAGGCGTTCAGATAAATAGTTTCAAATATATGTGTGCATGTGTGTATATACATATATATATATATATATGTATGTGCGCATTCATGTATGTATGTATGTATGTATGTATGTATGTATGTATTGAAAAATTCACAGCAGCTGTCAGATGTTGTGTCTGCTGTTGCAGTGTTGAACTCGCGCAGCTGTGTTGTTTCTCACTCTGTTGAGTCTGGGCACTGTCGTCTTGAGCCATCCTTGAGCCAAACGTTGTTGNTCTGCTGTTGCAGTGTTGAACTCGCGCAGCTGTGTTGTTTCTCACTCTGTTGAGTCTGGGCACTGTCGTCTTGAGCCATCCTTGAGCCAAACGTTGTTGAACGTTTGGGTCCTTAGTGTACAGGTATGTTGGTCTACTGTACACATACTTGTATATTAACATGTATGTATGTATGTATGTATGTATGTATGTATGTATGTATGTGTGTCTGTCTGTCTGTCTGTCTGTATGTATGTATGTATGCATGTATGCATAAATATCTATAGATAGACATATAGGATCATATATACATGTAGGGTAGTGTCTTTACAAGTGCGCAAGCTTGGATTTGAATAAAAAAACGGGAGGGGGGGGATTGGGGGGGATTGGTCGCTGAGCGCCTCCCCCCCAAAGCAGAATGACAATACCTTTCCGAGCAATGTAATGCTGTAGATCGAATATGGAACTCAGGGTGAAGCTAACCTGCAACATGCACCTGGTGAACATGTAGAATGTAGGTTGATGCACAACCGCGTTGGGTGTAAATAGTTCCATTGGATGTTATCCAAGCGTTCCTGTAATTCTATTATTGTATCGTCCTTCTTATGAATATTATCATTGTAGATTGTATAACTTGTATATATCGATGCTTGTCACCTGATTTCTAAAGTTTGTTTCGTATGCTCTCCTTGATGTGACAAAGCTGATGAAAGAACAGAAAAATCATAATTAATATAGACCCTTTAGCCCAGGAATTTGCGGCCTAACAACACGCCATCTGAAATCACAATCTGAATGGCACATGCTGCAAAAACCTGCAAGGTTTTGACGGATGACAGCCTAAAGGCACCAAGAAAGCTGGTCTTGACGGACAGATCTAGTGACCCCCAAGAAATTGCTGAAACCACTCGCCAGGTTCATAGAAACTCCCTGCTTCATCCTGAAGAAAGATCAGCGCTTCGCATGTGGAGGTATCCGGCGCAGGGGCAACCCCTCTTGGGGATAGTAGTTTCGCGAACCATCCTCGCCTGACGAAAGCACAGCTCAAAAATTGTTCCAACTGTTCCTGGGTTCTCGTGATTTCTTACAACCACCGACCGCAGAAAGCGGTGGCGAGGAGCGATAGTTCTGTGCTTTTCTGACTGCCACATACAATAACATCAAATTTGCCACACAACATTCCCACCAAAATGAATATGCAATGCATCTCAGGCATGTTATGTTTTGCATGTTGTGCAGTGTAGGCAGGCGTGTATGTAATGCATGTTTTGTATGTATAACATGTGCATCAGGTATGTTGCGCATGTGGGGGTTGTTCGAAATCCTGGCGAGATTCTTATATGATTGAAGGCCTTGCGCCTCGCCCCTACAAAACGCCAGATCAGGTTTGGTTGGTTCTGCTTCCCGCTATATCACTCAGAGCCCGGCACAACCCAATCAGCATCCTACGAGAGGTTTGCTTTGTTTCCAAACAGGTCTAAGAACCTAGACTGGCTTGAGTGCAGCTGCCTGTTCGGACCCCAGTCAATGGCTGCCTTTTGGCTTTAAAATATATGTGCTTGCTTTTCCGGACCCCTGAGGAAAACGAGAAAAAGGTAAGCAACAATCGGGCATATGTTTTATGAACACAAACGCTTGCTTGTTGCCAGAGTCAAAGTCGATAGAATCAAACAACATCAAACAACCTGTATTCTGGTATTCATGCGGGCACGAATGAATGAGGAATTATACCCTTTGCTCTTGCGTTCGCCCTTGCGCGCTCTTGCGCGTTCCTCATTTTTCACATACTTGTCTGATGGGTTCTTTAAGTTATCTTCTACTTGCACATATTCTATGTGATGGGGTTTTTGAACAGCCCTCATGTATGTTATGTACGTATTTTTTTGTGATGTGTGTGTGTGTGTGTTGTATATGTTGAGTATTGTATGGACGTTGTGTTTGCGTTGCTGTGCTTTGATACACTCCCATTCCTCCAAACTGCCATTGAAGGCACAAGGATCCATTTGTTTGGCTGGGGCGGCTTATCTATTGCTTCCAACTGTCCTTGGGGTCTTTAGATGTTCTTTGGTTTTCAAGTTAATGATGCAGCTTGGTTTGTGCAGATTTCAGGTACTTTACACGCACCACACACATCATACAAAGCATATACAGACTACACATGACTATCATGACAGGCAGACAATGCGCAACACTCGTACCAGACATGGCAAGGAACAAATTGCAATACTGACATGACAGTTTAACATGCATGTTTTACATGCATTACCTACCTCACATTCCATACATGACATACATTACATTTACAAGGTTACATACAGAACTTGCATGACCTACACTACATACACTGCATAGGCATAGGTGTTATCCATTTCATATGTCTAGGCAAATTACTCTATTTCTTAGCTCGTCTCCCTCGTGGCTAAAATCACTCCATGGCTTTGACAGCTCGCCTTGTTAAATAGACTTCAGAAATTAGCAGCGTGCCTCGTTACTTTTGAAGAGCTCTTGCAGAATGTCGCTAAATTCTAGCGAGGATGCTGTGGGTTTGGGTCGCTGAGAGCGAGAAAAAAAACTTTTTGGAGTCTTGAAACTGTTTTTTCAAGTGCGACACTTTAAACACTTGAAGATGTCAAGGCTTAAAGGTTCATTTTGACCTGGTGATGGGTTCGGCAGAGGGTCGGTTGGAGAAAAGAACTTTTAGGGCCCCAAAAAGTTTTTCTGGTTTACGTTTACGCATTCCAAACAGAGCCGAGGGCCAGATATTCCAGCATGCTAGGGGTTGACAGTTCATTTTGGCGTGGCATCAGGTCTCGAAAGAGGCGGGGGAAGAAAAAACTTTTGAGGCCTCGAAAAGTTGTTCTTGGTTAGGGGCATGAAACAAGGGTGGCGACCTCATATTCCTTGACGCGAAGCTCTGAAACTGCATGTGGTCAATTGCTTGAGGCACGCCGCGCAGCACAACCACACAAAGCGGCCAAGCCACAGCTTGCCCAGCAGAGGACACAAACCAAAAAGCACACCCGCAAGAGGCTAGAGTTTGCAGCCCCCAGAATATGTTTGAAGGCAAAGTTCAATCGGACTGGTTTGAAAAAACTTCCTGGCTGCCAACCTTTTTTTTGGCTCCTGATATCAGAGTCGATGAGGAGCACAGCTCGAGAAACCGAAGCAGCCGCTCAGCCACTCAGCCACTCAGTGGCTGGAGAAGCCACTCAGCCACTCAACCACTCAGCCACTACCCCCCTAACCCCCCACCACCCCGAACTAACCCTCTAGGGGTAACATCACGCACTGAGTGGCTGAGTGGCTGAATGGCTGAGTGGCTGCACCTTAAAAATCCACCAATGCGCGCTCAATGTGAGATTTGCATACTATGTGGAATGTGTTGGAACAGCATCAGAAGAAGGACAAGGACAATGACTGAAACATGCGACTGTGACGAGATTTGCCTGCTTTCGCCAAAATGAACCCACTGTCATGATAAAAAACCAAGTTGGTGGGAACTTGCAGCAGTACTGCACACAGAGACTGCAAGATCGCTGTAGGTCGCCGCATGCTTCCATGACGAGACGACGGGGGGGGCAGACGACGAGAAAGACGAGAGGAAGAACAGGAGAAGACAACCCGGCTACAATCTATAGAGACCATTGCCGGGAAAAAAATCGGACACTCAATTTTTTTTAGCATCTTCCAAGCGCTCTATCATTCAAAAACATGGCAACTCTCAAATTGAAAAATGACACCTCGGCGCTGGGTTGGTTAAATCTACAAACCCTACGTCGTTCCGTGGCTGGGTTCCAGTAATTTGTGTAGTGTGCAAAATGTGGCGAACATGCATGACATTCATATCATTCATTACGCGGCTTACATACAATGCTTGCACATGCTTGCACTACACTACCCTGTTTCACAGGCCAAGACACAACACACCAGAACACAACAGACAACAAACTCACATTACATAATTCACAATTTACATTGCAGCACACTGTCTTACCAGGACAAGAGACCGCAACGCAACACGAAAAAACAACACGACACGACGCGACGCGACGCGACCCGACCCGCCCCGACCCGACGCGACGCGACGCGACCCGACCCGACCCGACACGACTCGACACGACCCGACGCGACACTATACGACACGACACGACACGATACGACACGACACCATACCACACTACACCACACCACACGACACCACACCACACCACACCACACCACACCACACGACACCACGCCACACCACACCACACCACACCACACCACACCACACCACACCACACCACACCACACCACACGACAGCACACCACACCACACCACACGACACCACACCACACCACACCGCACTCCACAACACAACACAACAGAACACAACACAAGACAACACGACGCGACAGGACAACATAAAAAACAAGACAGCACCAGACCACATGACACAACGCGACATGACAAAGCACGACAAGGCAAGGCAAGGCAACACAAAACAAAACATGTACAAAGCCCGGCCAGCGTGCCCACGCAAATTCCATTGCCTGAAGGGCTGTTCGACCAGGATCAAATCCATTTTACCATCCTTGTTCCAGTCAACCATCACAGGCCGTCGGAAGAGGGTGCGATTTGCCGTAACGCGTAGCAAAGGGCTGTCATCCACCAGCCGGAACTGTCCCTCTGAGTCCTGGCGAAAATGGCGCATGGGGTTCGCCAGGTCGGAAAGCAGCAAGTCCCATCTGCCATCCTGGTCCCAGTCGGCCATGCTCAAGTGCCCGCAACCAAAAATACCACCAATGCCCAGGAAGGGGTTCTCCTTCAGGGTGTTGTCTGTTGAGTGAACATCGACCACCGACCACCAACAAGAATTTGATGGTGATGCTTTATAGATTTAATTACACCGGCATAGACATAGACCCCAGATAGAAAAGGTTTCAAAGAAATGCCTTGTCATCCCGGTCCATTGATAAAAGCTTCTGTTTTTCACACGCAACATGTTTGTCAACTCGGTGTATGAAAAAACGTCAGGAAGGTGCACTACTCAACCACATTGATTCCGGCCTGTTACATATTCCAACAATATTGCTCCACGCAAACACATTTTGTTCCCGGCCCATTGAGCAAAACCAAAGGAAACTATCACACAAACCAATGTTCAACCAGATGCATGAGTTCCAACCTTTCCAAACACGCAGTTCTTGGAAATGGGAACCCGTGGTTCCAAGGTTGGCCGCGGTTCCTCAAAATGGGCACCCATGCACCCTTTAGGGCAGGATGCTGAAAGTTCGCCACCGAAGGCCCCACTTACTTTCATTTGAACACATGTTTGAATTTAGAAGCACCATGGGCACACCATCAAAAGCTACTCGTATTATTTGGGGGAATAACTGTTTTACAGCAAATACTCACATTAGAACAAAAGCGGCATGGGTGAAGTATGATCCTATTGCAAGTCGGAGCTACATCCATTTCCTAGCCATTTGTTTTCATGAAAGACCCAAAATGTGGGTGCAATGCGATCAATGCTGGTTTGCGCGCCATCAATGGGTGATTGTTTTCTTGTTCTATGTGTTCCTTGCAGGGAAACAATTTTAGAAACGCCATGGATCCCCACAGTGCCCTGCGCGAGGCCCGTGCGACGTTGCGCGAGGTTCGCGCGAGCTTTGCCTGACCCCCCTCCTCAACAACGAACGGATTCTTTCCTTTTCTTTCCCTTCCTTTCCTTTCCTTTTCTTGCCTTGCGTTGCCTTTTCCCTTCCCTGTCCCCACAAACGTCTGAGACAAGAGATACAGTAACATTAGACCCCCGTCTATTCGTCTGATGACATCTGAGCCAAGCAGGCCAAACAGCATGAGAATCCCCATGTTGGCCATGCAAACTTCCAATGGTGAACCTCACGCATCTAAAGAAAAACCATGCGCACACCACGAAAAAACACTGGTTGTCTAAGATGTCATTTTGTGACCAGAGCATTTCACAATGCAAACCCGCATGGGCACACCACAAATGGACGATTTTTTCCAAAGAGGGACGACTTAACCCTGGGACCTTGAGAAGTAAGAAACCCTTTACTATAGCTTGCCAGCTTTCTGAGAAATATATTAGTGTAATATAATTTTTATCTATATTGTATATTTTAGATTGATTGTATATAGTATTGTAAATATGAAATATATGTGTAATATATAGATATACAAGGTATTCGCATTTGGGGGTTCTACATTTAACCTGACGCTGACGCCGCGTTGTGCAGACACATTGCAATACTGACGACGCATTCCGACGCCACATTCCCAGACAACACATCCTGCCCTGACGACACATGGCGACGGACGACGCATTCGAACGACACATTCCCTGACGACACCTGACGACTGACGACGCATTCCGACGCCGCATTCCCTGACAATAAGCCCTGCCCTGACGACACACTGCGACTGCCGACACATTGTGACGACTCATTCCCTGACAACATATCTTGCCCTGACGACACATGACGACTGACGACGCATTCCGACGACGCATTCCTTGACGACACATCCTGTCCTGACGACACCTGACGACTGACGACACATTGTGACGACGCATTCCCTGACAAGAAGCCCTGCCCTGACGACGCATGACGACTGACGACGCATTCCGACGACGCATTCCTTGATCCGACGACACACATCCTGACGACTGCCGACACATTGTGACGACGCATTCCCTGATGACGCATGGGGAAGTGTCTTCGTCTTCGTCTTCGCTGGGGAATTCGTCTTCGGGGGGAGCGTGTTCGTCTTTGGCTTCGCTGGGGAATTCGTCTGCGGCACGCCAGACGTGCTTGAGGAAATCGTCTGCGGAATTCGTCCTCGTCTGCAAGTGGAATGTTGCACCCCCCCAGGCGGGCACAATGTAAACATAGAGATAGATAGATATATATATATATATGTGTGTGTGTGTTTTATGCATTCTATATCTACATTGTTAAAATGTTAACTACTTATCTAAATTAATTGAATACGAAAAATATATTCTCTGTGAAATGTATCAAATTAAATCATATTATATCTGTCTGTCTGTCTGTCTACCTGTCTATCTGTCTGTCTGTCTGTCTGTCTGTCTGTCTTTCTTTCTGTCTGTCTGTCTGTCTGTCTGTCTGTCTGCTTATCTGTCCCCAAAGTCTGACATTTACCAACCCCTCTCCTTTCCAATTTTTTCTTCAAGGCGTGCAATGTTCTCATAGTACCTCACCCCAAACTTATCAGCAAGAAGCATATCCAGCTTGCCATCGCCGTTGATGTCAAGAACTTCGGGCAAACACAGCCCGGTTTTTATCTCGGCGTCTTTGAAAGGGCTGGGTTCTTTCTTCACAAAATATCGTGGATCTCCTTGCTCAAACAAATCTAAGCCTGCCAAGGTGCTCAGCTCGGTCAACTTCGGTTTGGACTTTGAAATCGTGTTTTCGGCGACATATAAAATTTTTCCCATGCACAGAGCCATATGTGTTGTAGAAATACTCTCTGGGTACATCAACTACCAGTATGCAGAACGCCAACCATTTACATATGGTTTTTGCCTTGAACACTTCTTTGTTCCGCGTGCGACTTTCACTGCAGAGTCCCTGTTAGCTGGGGCGAGTCCTGCCTTTCAAGGTCATCCTTATGACGTCAAGATCGCCATCCTCATCCCAATCCACGAAAACATGCCGATCGGTCCAGCCAATGGGCAAATTGTCAAAGGCCTGGCTGGCGAAACACCATCTGATGCGCTCAAGACTCGCCAAAACTTCCAAACGTATAATTAAAGCGTTTTTAAGCCAGCATCGAAAATTGGGTGCCTTTAGGCTTGCGGATTTGCAGATTGGTGTTGTGATGAGTTCATGTTCAATGGGGTGATGCTGTGATGACCTGATGTGGTGAAGGGGCGATGTGTGACGAGTTGGTGTCGAAAGTAGAAATAAACAAAAGCACCAGCACACAAGTGCTGCAATCACGAAACGCTTTCCACAAAGCAGACACAAGGCGTTCTTTCGCCACGATCGTTCCGAAGAGCTTAGCAAAATATGTTCATCCTCATTTTGGCCCTCAAGAATGTGGTCAAACTTGTTCAAGCAAACAACTCAACCAGAAAAGTTTCTGGAATCAGTTGCAAAGTTCACCGATATCCAGCGGTTGCCCTGATGATGAAACTTGGGACAGGAAAGTCTTGGAAGGAAGAAAGTCTTTGGAAGGAAAACTCCATCAAATTAGAGTTTGAAACAATCAAAAAATGCTGAACCTAGGAAGAATGAAAGGTTCACACCAAAGCACGGGAGGAAGGTTCTGTCTGCACATAACATATGCTTCTTGCCTTCGACTGTGAATAAACAAGACCAACCAACGAACCCGAATGCAGATCACGCAAAAAGACACATAAACAAACAGGATGAAGAAGGGTGGTCACATAAAAAAACAACGATTATAAAAACAGAAGGGGAAACCCTGGCAGTGCAGTTTTTGCACTGTTTTTCACGCATGCACAGCTCTGCAACCACTGACAATGGGCAATCTCTACTTGGCACATCTGCAATGGCTATCCAAACCCAGAAAACAAAAAAACAAAGAAAACAAAAAAACAAGAAACAAAAAAAACAAAAAATCAAAACCAAAAAAACAAAAAACTAAACAAAAACAACACAAAACAAGACCCAACCCTCCGCATCTGACCCCCTCCCCTTCGGGTGTGCAATCTTGTTTTTTTTTTGTTTTTTTGGTTTTTTGGTTTCTTGGTTTTTTGTTTTTTTTTGGGGTTTCTTGGTTTCTTGTTTTTTTGGTTTCTTGGTTTTTTGGTTCGTTGGTTTGTTTTGGAAGGACTGGCAAAAAGCAGTGGCAGGATCTAACTCTTTGCCACTTTTACCCCCTTAGGGTTTGCAAACTTGTGNTTCGTTGGTTTGTTTTGGAAGGACTGGCAAAAAGCAGTGGCAGGATCTAACTCTTTGCCACTTTTACCCCCTTAGGGTTTGCAAACTTGTGTTTGGTTTGGTTTTTGCTTGCTTTGGGTCTGTGGTTTCATCAGAAAACCAGGTAAAAACCATGGAAAAATGCAGGTATCCTTGGGGGAAGCTAAAGGGCTTGGGGCCTGGATTAGGCAATTCCGTCTTTGAAGTTTTTTTGAACATATGCCAGAAGACTATGAAAAAAATAAAGGCAACCAATGAGTTTGCAGGACTCATTTTGATATTGGCATTGTTGAATCAAACTCCTCAATCAACACATGTTCAAACAATTTAAAATAGTTCCTTGAAACGAGTGCTGCATCTCTTTGTAATGAGTGCCCCCTTCAACATGCGCATGTCTTTTCAGATGTTAAAGCATTCCATTGAGGTAGGACATGCCTACTTCTATATTCTATGTCAAATATCGACCCTATTGCTCATGCAATGCCCTTTTCACAATATGTGTTTTTGTATTAAGAACACATTGTATATGTGAGCATGTAAAATATGCCCTTCAACATTATACATCATTTCTCTGAATACATACATGTGATGGTATTCCAAAAATAAAATATGTGTTGAGAAAAACACCTTTGATGTAGGCTGCTCTCCTCAAAAAAATGGTAATTTGAAGAATGTGTAGCGCATTTTAAGTCATAGAAAATGAAACATTGCTTCAACATATTCTATTTTGTATGCATGCAGCACTGCTTTGAAAGAGTATAGCTGTTCTTGAAGGATCTGTTGTTTTGCGCAACATCCCCTTGATATGAGTGAGATATTTGATTACAGCAATACATTATTTTGGATAGTTCAACACATTTTTTGAAGTGAGAGTTGTCTCTGTAAACCAGAGTAATAGAAGCCTGGGCTGATCAAGGGGAGTAATACAAAAGTAATCCAGGTGTCCAAGAATGCTGCTTCTTCAAAGGAAAATTGTGTTGCCATAAAGGACAATGCTCTGTTGTAACGAGCGAAAGAATATTCCTAAAGAATCTCACATTTTCAAACATATGGCACTTATAAGAGGGATGCCCTATGTCAAAACTAGTGCATATTGTGCAGGAATATGGTTTTTTCTAAAAGGGAGACGGCTCCTTTGAAAAGAAGGTCAGACATGTGGAAATGCACACTGTACTCCTTCAAAGGGCATGGCATATCTGTTACAGAAACACTTCATATTTTGTATGGATATTGTTCCTGCAAAAACAAACTGCATTGCTCGAAAGGAAGATTACACTTATGAAGAAGGGTATGCTGCATTTCTGNAAACACTTCATATTTTGTATGGATATTGTTCCTGCAAAAACAAACTGCATTGCTCGAAAGGAAGATTACACTTATGAAGAAGGGTATGCTGCATTTCTGCTTTGAATACTGCATTGTTGGCAGGTATGGGTACATTGATTGATATTGTAATTGGTGTAATGATGTATATTCATATATCTATATAGGATCTGCAAAAATTGTGTTTTGTTAAAGGGACGCTGCAGCATTTAGCTAAGGTAGAGTGAACACCTGGACACTTCTTCAAGCAATATGTTCTCTCGTGGCCATGAACACATCTTCATTGACAGCTTGGGTTTTAACACGTGATTAATTATAGTGTTGAAAAAACAGTGAAAAAGTGCACTGTCACAGCGTCCTGCTCTCTTTTAAAAACACTTTAGGTCACTTGCTGCATACGTCGGCGGGAAGCTCTGCTAGATGGGAAAAGTAAATTTCGAAGAATGAAATGCGCAACACTGGCAATGGCAGTTATCTTTTTAGAGTGGGCAGTGGGGGGTGTAAAGTGTGAAGTGAAGAGCGTTGAGTGTAAAGTGTAGAGTGGAGTGTAAAGTGTAGAATGTGGGGTGTGAAGTATTGAATTTAAAGTGTGGAGTGTGCAGTGTAGAGTGTGAGGTGTGGAGTGCGAATTGTGAATTGTAGAGTGTTGACTGTAGGGTGTAAAGTGTGGAGTGCGAAGTGGGAAGTGTCAAGCGTAAAGTGTAGAGTGCAAAGTGTCAAGTGTGACTTGTAAAGTGTAGAGTGTAACGTGTGTAGTGTAAAGTGTGAAGTGTAGAGTGTGGAGTGTGGAGTGTGAAGTGTAAAGTGTGAAGTGTGGAGTGTGGAGTGTAAAGTGCGGAGTGTAAAGTGTAGAATGTGGAGTGTGGAGTGTGAAGTTTACAGTGTGGGATGTGAAGCGTGGAGTGTGAAGTGCAAAAGGGCAAGTGTAAAGAGTAGAGTGTGAAGTGTCATGTGTAGAGTGTGGAGTGTAAAGTGTCAAGTGTGAAGTGCGGAGTGTCGAGTGTAAAGTGTAGGGTGTGGGGTGTGGAGTGTATAAAGTGTGAAGTGTGGGGTGTAAGGTGTAGAGTGTGAAGTGTGAAGTGTGGAGTGTGAAGTGTGAAGCGTAAAGTGTAGAGTGTAGAGTGTGGAGTGTAAAGTGTGAGTTGTAGAGTGTGGATTGAAGAGTGTAAAGTGTGAAGTGTCAAGTGTAAAGTGCAGTGTGTGAAGTGTAAAGTGTAGAGTGTGAAGTGCAAAGCGCAAAGTTAAAGTGTAGAGTGTGGGGTGTGGAGTGTGGAGTGCAAAGTGTAGAGTGTGGGGTGTGGAGTGTTGAGCGTAAAAGTGTGGAGTGTGAAGTGTACAGTGTAGAGTGTGGAGTGTGAAGTGTAGAGTGGAGTGTGGAGTGTGGAGTGTAAAGTGGGGAGTGTGAAGTGTAGAATGTGGGGTGTGGAGTACGGAGCGTAAAGTGTAGAGTGTGGGGTGCGGAGTGTGGAGTGTAAAGTGTGGAGTGTGGGGTGTGGAGTGTGGAGTGTGAAGTGTAGAGTGTGGGGTGTGGAGTGTAAAGTGTGGAGTGTTGAGTGTCAAGTGTAGATGGAGTAGATGTGAAGTGTGGAGTGTGGAGTGTCAAGTGTGAAGTGTTAAATGTAGAGTTTAAAGTGTGAAGTGTAATGTGTGAATTGTAGAGTATGGATTGTAGAGTGTAAAGTGTCAAGTGTCCAGTGTAAAGTGTAGTGTGTGAAGTGTAAAGTGTAGAGTGTGAAGTGTAGAGTGTGGAGTGTGGGGTGTGGAGTGTGGGGCGTGAAGTGTTGAGTGTGAAGTGTAGAGTGCGCGGTGTAAAGTGTGGAGTTTTGAGTGTAAAGTGTAGAGTGTGAAGTGTGAAGTGTGGAGTGTCAAGCGTGTAGCGTAAAGTGTAGAGTGTGGGGTGTGAAGTGTGGAGTATGGAGTGTACAGTGTGGAGTGTGGAGTGTTGGTTGTACAGTGCAAAGTGTGGAGTGTGGAGTGTAAAGTGTAGTGTGGGGTGTAAAGTGTGGAGTGTTGAATGTAGAATGTGAAGTGTGAAGTGTGGAGTGTCAAGTGTGAAGTGTAAAGTGTAGAGTGTGGAGTGTGGAGTGTAAAGTGTGACTTTTAGAGTGTGGATCGTAGAGTGTAAAGTGTGAAGTGTCAAGTGTAAAGTGTAGGGTGTGAAGTGTAAAGTTTGTGTCTTGCCCATGGCCTGTAACAGTAGCACCATTTAGGGCACGATTTGGTGCACGAAGATAGAAAAAAAAGCACGATTTGGCCAAAAAAACATGATTTGAAGCACCATTTGGAGCACGATGAATTTGGATTTTTTCCCCAAACAGTGTGTCCACACTGAGGGGTTCTTACGGTAGTAGTAAAGGCCTGGTTTGGTCGAGGTGCGCACCATTTTCCTGTAAATTTCCATAGAATTCATCCTTTCGTTTCGACTGCGCAGGCATGCACAAAGTGCTGGCCCCGAATCGGGGGCGGATCTGGGGCGCGCATGTTTCCTGTAAATTTTCATGTAAAAGGTCCTCTCTAAGATGTCCATGTGCGTTTCGATTGCGCAGGCGCGCACGGATGTTGCGCCTAACTTTTGGTCATGTCGAAAGGTATCGTTTTACCTCCGTGCTCGTTTTTTGGGCTATGTCGATTTCGTGTGGCAGGCGTGGGACATCCGGGACATTTGGAGGTCCGAAACGTCGTTTTGTGTGGCAGGCGCAAGACAAATTGCACTTTTCAAAAAAGTGTGGCAGGCGTGGGACTTTCTGCACGTTGCTAAAACGTTGGCAGGCGTGGCTCAAAATGAAAGGTGCTTTTGGAGCTCATTTTTCGTGGCAGTATTTGGTGAACTTGGAAGACGTCTTCAAAGGGTCGAAAGTCGCGTTTTGTGAAACTATCGTCGATTTTGATTTTGGACATGCTGATGATTTCGTGCGGCAGGCGCAGGACTTCGATGACCTCGGGCTCGTTTTCCGTGGCAGGCGCAGGACTTCGTGGACCTCGACAAAAAAGTGGCTGAGACCTAGGTAAAACGTCGTTTTTTGACATTTTCAATGTTCGTTTTTCGTGGTGTGCGCAATGTCTTGTGAAAATCTAACATGTGCTCGCGCGACCCTCTCGTCACTTTGTGCGCACCGGATCGCTCTCGCTGTGGCGCGGTGCGAATTGTGCAACTTCAGGTGCAACCAATTCGCACGAAATGGAGGCCGACCTTCAAAAACTGGTGTAAAATTACAATTTTGCAACTTCAGGTGCAACCCTTTCGCACGAAATGAGGGTCGAGTCGCAAAAACTGGTGTAAAATTGCAATTTTGCAACTTCAGACGCAACCCTTTCGCACGAGATGAGGTTCGAGTCGCAAAAAACGGTGTAAAACTGCGACTTCGCAACTTCTTGCTGAAAGATCTCTTAGAGAGATCTTGCAAAGAGATCTTGCCGGGAGACCTCTTGTGAAGATCTTGCGCAGAGACATTGCACAGATCTCTGTTGCAGAGATCTTGCCAAGAGGTCTGTTGCATAGATCTTCCCAAGAGACTTCTTACAGAGATCTCACACAGGGATCTTGGCAAGGGACCTCTTACTGAGAGCTTGTACAGAGATCTTGCCAAGAGACCTCTTGTAGAGATCTTCTACAGAGATTTTGCCAAGATGTCTCTCACATAGATCCTGCCAAGAGAGCTACTATAGAGAGCTTCTACAGAGATCTCATAAAGAGATCGTGCCAAGAGACTTCCTATAGGGATCCTGTACAGAGACATTGCAGAGATTTTGCTAAGAGATTGGGGTATTTCCTGCACCTCATCATCCTCAACGTTATCATCCTCAACTCCTCAACGGTATAATCTTCTTCTTCTTCTTCTTCATCGTCATCATCATCATCATCATCAGCATCATCATCATCACCGAAGGAAGTTTAGAAGCTAAACCTTCCGACAATATGGACAGATGCAAAAGCGTCAGAAGATGGAGAAAGTCAGAAGAGAAGAGATGCAGGTGCGCGAAAAGGTAGGAAAGTCGCGAAACACTGTGTTTTTCCAATGTTTTGTGGCTCCGGNGAAGAGAAGAGATGCAGGTGCGCGAAAAGGTAGGAAAGTCGCGAAACACTGTGTTTTTCCAATGTTTTGTGGCTCCGGAGGGTCGAAAAGGAGGCTCGCCAAAGCGACGGGTGCGGAGACATCTTGGCAGATGAGACATGAAAAATTGCACGCCATTGTGGCACGAAGCACATTTGGAAGTAAAAAGCGTTAAAAAACCGACGGTCTCGGAGCACTTTTGGAAGTTGAGATGTGGAAAAAATGCACGGCGTTGTGGCGCGAAGCACATTTGGAAGTAAAAAGTGTTAAAAACTGTGGGGTTCGGAGCGCTTTTGGAAGTTGAGATGTGGAAAAAGTGCACGGCGTTGTGGCGCGAAGCACATTTGGAAGTGAAAATGTACAAAACACCACATTCTCGGAACACTTTTGGAAGTTGAGATGTGGAAAAAGTGCACGGCGTTGTGGCGCGAAGCACATTTGGAAGTGAAAATGTACAAAACACCACATTCTCGGACCACTTTTGGAAGTTGAGATGTGGAAAAAGTGCACGGCGTTGTNAGCACATTTGGAAGTGAAAATGTACAAAACACCACATTCTCGGACCACTTTTGGAAGTTGAGATGTGGAAAAAGTGCACGGCGTTGTGGCGCGAAGCACGTTTGGAAGTGAAAATGCACAAAACACCACATTCTCGGAACACTGTTGGAAGTTGTGATGTCGAAAAAGTCCACGGGGGTGTAGCGCGAAGCACATTTGGAAGTGAAAATGTACAAAACACTACATTCTCGGACCACTTTTGGAAGTTGAGAGGTCGAAAAAGTGCACGGCGTTGTGGCGCGAAGCACATTTGGAAGTGAAAATGTACAAAACACCACATTCTCGGAACACTTTTGGAAGTTGTGATGTCGAAAAAGTGCACGGCGCTGTAGCGCGAAGCACATTTGGAAGTGAAAATGTACAAAACACTACATTCTCGGACCACTTTTGGAAGTTGAGAGGTCGAAAAAGTGCACGGCGCTGTGGCGCGAAGCACATTTGGAAGTGAAAATGGTAAAAAACTGAAGGGTTGGGCGGACTTTTGGACGTTCAGATTTCGTTTTGTGTGGCAGGCGCTTGCCAAAAGTGAGTCAAACTTGTGGGTTTTGCAGCATTTTCCAAAACGATGGCAGGCTTGGGACTTTGGAAGATGATTTCTAAAGATGCATTTTTCGTGGAAGGCGCTATACAGAGATACTTCAAGCAGAGATGTCAAGAGGTCGGGGCGCTGATTTCCTGAGAATGGTGTCATTTTAGAGCATCAGATCTTCAGGTTTGTTAAAGTCATTTTGCGTGACAGGTGCAACACTCTGTATGACTTGATTCATTTTTTTCGTGGCAGGCGCAGTACTTTAGAGACGTGCCATGGAAAAGTCGTGAAACGCAGTGGTACGAGGCCGTCAGCTGCACACTAAACTTGTCATATTCGAAGGAAGCCTAGCAGAATTGGTTCGATTTTGATGTTGTCAACTTCAAAAATTGAGAAAGTCTCGCAGATTTGCTTCGTTTCGGACCGTTACACTACACTACACTACAACTAAAATACAACAACTACAACCACAATAACCACTACAACTACACTACACTGCACCACAACTACAACTACAACTGCAACTACAACTGCAACTACAACTGCAACTACAACTGCAACTACAACCACAATAAACACTACAACAACAACAACAACAACAACAACTACTACTACTACTACTACTACTACTACAACCAACAACAACTACAACAACAACTACAACTACAACTACAACTACAACTACAACTACAACAACTACAACTACAACAGCTACAACTACAACGAGTACATGTACACTACCACTACAATTATGATTACCACTGCAACTGCAACTACAACTACAACCACAACAACTACTACAAATACAACTACACCAGCTACAACTACAACTACTGCAACTACAACTTCAACGACATGACAACTACAACTACAACAGCTACAACTACAACCACAATAACCACTACAACTACACTATACCACACTGCACTGCACTACAACTACAACAACCACTTCAACTACAACTACAACCACGACACCCACTACAACTACAACTACAACTGCAACAACTACAGCTACAACAACTACAACTTCAACTTCAACTACATGACCGCTGCAACCACAACAGCTACAACAGCTACAACTGCTACAACTGCTACTACAACAACAACAACAACAACAACAACAACAACAACAACTACTACTACTACTACTACTACTACTACTACTACTACTACTACTACTACTACTGCAACTACAACTACAACTACAACTACAGCTACAACTACAACTACAACTACAACTACAGCTACAACTACAACTACAACTACAACAACTACAGCTACAACCACAAGAACCACTACAACTACACTACACTACACTGCACCGCACTACAACTACGACTACGACTACAACCACAACAACCACTACAACTACAACTACAACCACAACCACAACAACCACTACAACTACATCTACAACTACAACCACAACAACACTGCGCTGCCTCCAGCCACTTGTCGGTCCATCAGTGGGTTCGCTCTGCCATCCATCATTCNACTACAACTACATCTACAACTACAACCACAACAACACTGCGCTGCCTCCAGCCACTTGTCGGTCCATCAGTGGGTTCGCTCTGCCATCCATCATTCACAACAACTCACCTCTCCTATAGGTTTCCTATCTTTGAAACTTCCGCCACCGTCTTGTGCGGTACTACGGGTAATCATGATCATCCTCATCCTCTGCATTAACATACATTGTCATTTCGCAACTTCAGATGCAACCCTTTCGCACGAAATGAGGTTTGCGTCGCAACAGCTGATGTAAAATTGCAACTCTGCGTCTTCAGCAACCCTTTCGCACGAAATGAAGGTCGAACGTCACAAATTTGTGTGAAATTGCGATTGTGAAAAAGCGTCACATCTTGCTGTCTTGTTTCTTTTCTCGTGTTTTGTGCTGTTTTGTTTTGTCTGGCTGATGTTTGTCGGTTTGAAACGGATATAGCAATGCTTTGTTTGTATTCAAATAGTCAGATGCAAGATGCAACTAAAAGATAGCATGCAATGTGCGTTTGTCGGCCTTTTTTTACTTCATGTCTGTAAATTTGTAAGCATGTTCTTTTGTCATGTTGCATGCATGGGCTCGAATATAGCAGGAGGTTAGTTTTTCCTTGTATGCACTTGCCGTGGTAACCGCGATGGAATGTGAAACTGTGGCGGACCTCTTGGCCAATGTCTCTACAAGGAGTCGCAATGACCTTGCGCTGGATGATTTGGCATCTTGTGTACTGGATGGCTTCGTGGCAGCACGAGCGCGGGCAATGCTGCGAGGGCTCGGTAGAAATCAACGGATACCATCGTGTAGCTACGCCTTATCATGCGTTGATGAAAACAATGCTGCTTGCAGCTGCCATTTGTTTCGTTGTGTATCCTCCCTCCTCCTGACGGCAATGTTTTGACCTGTTTGTTGTGTATCTATGCCTCCTTCAATGTAGTTATCTTGTGATACTAACAATGTTGTCAATTTGTTCTCTTTCATGATGCATGCCGCGAAGATCAGTCACCTGGTGTATCGTACCTTTGATCGCTTGGTTGATTCAGTTGGATTTGAATTAGTCGTGTCCCTATGTTTCGTTTTGTTTGGTTTGTTTGGTCTAGTCGTGTCCCTTTGTTTGGTTTGCCTTGTCTCTCTTTAGTCTCGTCTTATTCCACGCGCGCGCGCGTCTAATTTCGTTCCGTTTAAAAACACGGTCAAAACAAATTAGGTGATGTGGTTTCTGCTTCTGACGCGTACTGCACGGCAAACACGGTTGGAAATATCAATTTTCAACATGCCACCTTTCTTTCATTTGCTTCTTCGGTCACCGACTTTCCTGCTCCATCCTATGTCACCAACTTTCTTCGTTCTTCTACCTCTTATCCCTATAAACTTCTTTCCTTCATCTTATGGCTTCGTGACGTCAGATCCCTTTATGTCTTCTCTATTCCCACACTGTTTGGGGTCTCTTGCCGGGATAATTTCCATGCCAATCCAGAGGCTGGCGCAAGCAAGCAAAAAAGCGCGGCGTTTAGCCAAGAAAAGCGCACATCTTGAAATTGCGGTGCGTGATGTGTGAGAACCAGAAATTGCTACAGTTGAGCTGGGCCGACGGGCTTTGTAGTCCTAAGTGTTCCACATGTTCCCGAACTGCCGTAATCCTTTTGTGAAAAAATGTGAATTCATCGTGCACCATTTGGACGTCGTGTTTAGTAAGGAACCCTGTTACTGACTGTTACAGGCCATGGGCAAGACAAAATGTAAAGTGTAGAGTGTGAAGTGTAAAGTGTGGAGTGTAAAGTGTAGAGTGTGGGGTGCAATGCGTGGAGTGTAAAGTGTAGAGTGTGGGGTGTAAAGTGTGGAGTGTGGAGTGTAAAGTGTAGAGTGTGAAGTGTGAAGTGTGGAGTGTCAAGTGTGGAGTGTAAAGTGTAGAGTGTAAAGGGTGAAGTATAGAGTGTGAAGTATAAAGTGTGGAGTGTAAAGTGTAGAATGTGGGGTGTGGAGTGTGGAGCGTAAAGTGTGGAGTTTGGGGTGTAGAGTGTGGAGTGTGAAGTGTAAAGTGTGGAGCGTAAAGTGTAGAGTGTGGGGTGTGGAGTGTGGAGTGTAAAGTGTCGAGTGTGGGGTGTGGGGTGTGGAGTGTGGAGTGTGAAGTGAGGAGTGTGGAGTGTGAAGTGTGGAGTGTCAAGTGCGGAGTATACAGTGTAAAGTATAGAGTGTGGAGTTTTAAGTGTGGAGTGTAAAGTGTAGAGTGTGGGGTGTGGAGTGTGGAGTGTGAAGTGTAAAGTGTGAAGTGTGGAGTGTGGACTGTAAAGTGTAGAGTGTGGGGTTTGGAGCGTTGAGAGTAAAGTGTAGAGTGTGAAGTGTGGAGTGTGGTGTGTAAAGTGTAGAGTGTGGGGTGTGGGGTGTGGAGTGTGGAGTGTGGAGTGTAAAGTGTGGAGTGTGAAGTGTGGAGTGTCAATTGTGGAGTGTAAAGTGTCAAGTGTAGTGTGAAGTGTAAAGTGTAGAGGGTGATGTGTAGAGTTTGGGGTGTGCAGTGTGGAGTGTGGAGTGTAAAGTGTTGAGTGTGGGGTGTGGGGTGTGAAGTGTGAAGTGTGGAGTGTGGAGTGTGAAGTGTGGAGTGTCAAGTGCGGAGTGTAAAGTGTAAAGAATAGCGTGAAGTGTAAAGTGTAGAGTGTGAAGTGTAGAGTGTGGGGTGTGCAGTGTGGACTGTGGAGTGTGGGGTGTGGAGTGTGGAGTGCGAAGTGTGGAGTGTAAAGTGTAGAGTGTGGGGTGTGAAGTGTGGAGTGTAGAGTGTAAAGTGTGAAGTTTGGAGTGTGGACTGTAAAGTGTAGAGTGTGGGGTGTGAAGTGTACAGTGTAAAGTGTGGAGTGTGGAGTGTAAAGTGTAGAGTGTGGGGTGTGGGGTGTGCGGTGTAAAGTGTGGAGTGTGAAGTGTGGAGTTTGGAGTGTAAAGTGCGGAGTGTAAAGTGTGGAGTGTAAAGTGGGGAGTGTGGCAGGAAACGACGTTTCGACACGTTTGAGACGTCCAAAACATCTTCACTTTTGCAGCTCTCCCCATAGACAACGACGTTTCGACACGTTTGAAACGTCCAAGGCATGATCACTTGTGCAGCTTCTGCCATAGGCAACGACGTTTCAACAGTCCAAAGCATCATCACTTTTGCAACTTCCCCCATAGACAAGGACGTTTCGACACGTGTGAAACGTCCAAAACATCATCACTTTTGCAGCTTCCCCCATAGACAACGACGTTTCGACACGTTTGAAACGTCTAAAGCATCATCACTTTTGCAGCTTCCCACATAGACAACGACGTTTCGACAGTCCAAAAATGAACACCTTTGTAGCTTCCCCCATAGACATGGCCTTACGGCAACCATGAAAACGGCGGCGGACGGCAGCGGACGGCGGGGCCACATGCCGCGAACACAGCCCAACCCCCAGACCCCCAAGGTAAAACGAGAACCCTTTGCTACGCATTCGGGAAAAAAATTGTCCCAGAAAATTTGGCTCAAACAAAAGCATCCATCGATCAAAAATAAACGGGAATTCATTCGGCTCAAAGCATGGATATCTGGAGCTGCTCGATTCAGGAACTGAAGTTTCAGTTACACCCACACAAACACACTTGTAAGACAGAATGCCTGTTCACGAGGCTCATATCTGTTAGTGAGATTGCTCGTGGTAGCCCCTTGTACCCCAACGTGCTTCAAATAAACTATTGAATACGGTCGCCGCTGTGAGCGAATCGCAGAAATCAAGAATCGAAATGGTATCTTAGCAGCTAAGTCTAAGCAGGTACGTCTGACTGATCAGGTCAAGTATCGCCAGCACTCATCCAGTGTCTTCGTTGGTGCAAGACTGGATGGGCTGCTGGCACGCCTGCCTTAAAACTGAAAAACTTGATGCAACCATGCCAACGCGTTCAGTGCAGCTACCTCACAAAACACGGCGGCACTAGCACTCACTCATATCATTGAAAGCCATTCAAGTCCGATGTCCAATGTGCGTGCAACCGGCCCATGATCCGAGCATTACCTCAGCATGCGATCTCGACAGATCCACTTTGAGAGACCACTGAAGGAACACTTCCCGACTGTTCTGCGACTACCACACAAAACAAAAGGCAGCCAATCCAAGAAGCTGCCTCCAAGAAGTGAAGTTGTGATGCAACTAGGTTTTGCAGAGGTGATGCTAGGATGAAGCAATGTTGTGGAGAGGTATGTTAGGATGAGGCGATGTTGCGAAGAAGTGATGTTTGGATTTAGGGAGGTTGTGAAGAGGTGATGTATGATGTGTGTCTGTGCGTGGCAATTGCAATGCAAGTGCTCGTAATTCGGAAGCTTAGCAGCTAAACTTCCGTTAATTGATGGTGGAATTTGAATAGAATGCCACAGGCCGCAGGCCTCGTGGCTACCCTTTCGTTTGTATGGGTTCTAGTTTTGCATGGTCTTGCTGCCTAGTTCATAGCCATACTGGCGTCTTAATACTTCTTGGAAACTGGTTCCTGACACATCTGCTATACGCATACACAAACTACCCAGAGAAACAGCGCAATGCAAAGGGCCTTGAACTTGTCCACCTCACCTTTCGCTCCCTCCGGGACAAAATGCCTTGGGTGACCGCGACAACCGGTGAGAGCACTGGTCTCACACCACCAGGAGTGAACTGCCAGCGGCAACAGCCCAAGCATCATATGCGCGACGCCCAGCATGGTGGCAGCAAACCCCAAATGCCCAGCGAGTCTGTGTGGGAAGCCAAAACTGCCATGCCCGGATGGAGTCCGCGACTGATGTGTGCGTGTGTCATTTTGTTGGTCACAAAGGAATCTCTGCAAATTGACAAAAGCGAATCACAAGTGGACCTTTGTCAACACGCTCGCAAACTCTCATTTTCACACCAGAATAGTTGGTAAAATGATGGAAAATCTTGCAAATCCATGTATGCTTGTCTCCCTTCACGGTCCCAGCTGTTCTCAACCCCATCGCCATAACGTCATATGCTCTCGCCTAAGAGGCTGCAGCCTGAGCTGATTGTGGTGGCTGAACCATCCCAATGTGAATCTGAACCCACCGACCAGAAGATTTTGGAGAGGCTCCGTGAAAGTTACGGATCAGATCCATGTTTGTGGAAGCCTCTTGATTAGTCAGCCATCCAGGGTTTATTGCTCCAGGGTTGACCCAAGCAACTGACAAGATCGCTGCAAACCGAGGGGTGCCTTAGCCCCACATATTGAACACCGAAAACCAAAACGGGGTTGCCACTGGCTCACCTTCACCCGGAAAAAAACGAAAATACCAACCTGGAGTAGAACGTCAAGAGCAGGGAATGACCCCAAAACAAATATTCCCTGATAAACCGATAAACCTCCTTCTGTTGGCCTAACATATTAACAAAGTCAATACAAATAAGGGGAATATAATGCTGCTAGTCCCAAAAAAAATACAAGATTTTGCGCAACACATCTTTCCATTCTTGGGCCCCACTTCTCATGGCCCTTGGGGTCCCAAACGCCCGAGATGCTTTGGTTGCCTCGCGAGACCACTTTTTTCGAGTTGGCGCGGGAGCTTGGAGCCTAGAAATTGCAGGTCAGCTGTGCTGGTTGAGCCAAGTATATCAGCAAGAAACATCTCATTTGAGGAGTCGAGAAGTCAGCTCGGGCAGAGGGATGGAAAAAGTTGGAAAGCTCTGAAACCACCAAGCAGTGAATTTCTGAGCATCTTTACTGGTTTCTGTGCCAGCACAAGTTGAACACATCCCAAGAAATACGCAAGTGCAGCTGGCAGTGCAAGCCTTTGAAAGACTTTCGGATGCTAAGGCAAAATTCTAATCCCCCAAAAGATGTTTTCAGTTTTCAAAAATTACCAGCTTTCAATAATTTTGTATTCCTATGGCTACCTCACCTGACCAACCGGTACCGAGGCTTTCACATCAAAACAGGTGTAGAGCTGGGTCTCCATCCCGTCAACTGATGGTCCCCAGTTGATCTTGACCCATCCCTGGCAACATCCTAACAACATCCCCCCGAAATCAAGCCATTTTCCCCTGTGAGCAGCGCAACTGCGTTGCGAAGGTCACTTGCCTGGCGCGGCAACAAGAGCCAAAGAAACATAGCGTCGTTTTCCGCTCGTTGAAGGGCTCCACCAAGAAACATGAAGCTATTCAGCAAGAAACAGTACAGTAGGGAAAGCACGAACTAGCAGGCAAGTCCTGGAGGACCCAGAGAACAAAGTGTCTTGCGATCCTCAAAGCGTAGGCAATCCAACCCCTCCCCGATTCCCCCAAAATGGTCATCTCCCACGTCACTTGTTGTCTAGGCTGTGGTGGCAAGTGAGGTGCGGGGTTGGAAGAAGACGGGTAGTCTGCAAATACAGTAGGTTTGGGCTAGTACTGAGGTAGTGTATGTAGGTAGCATCCGGGTAGTAGGTGGAAGTGCAAAAGGTAGTGAACTGTTTGGCTAGAAGGTAGGCAATGCGCAAAACTTAATACAGTATGAGGCTAATATATGCCTAGGGTACAGGTAATAGATTAATAGACTGACTGTATTTGATGCAACATATAATGCCACTGGATGCCACTTGTATATAGCCTGCATACAGGTAGCATACACTGTAGGAAGGAGGTCGCATAAGATATGATATTAATAAAATATAATACAATATACTTCCGTAGTTCATAGCAAAATATAGCGCCCCTGGTGGTGCGGAAGAGGAGTAGGAGGACTCCGCGAGGATATCAGTTTTGGCGCTACTAGGGATCACCGAAACAGAAAGTTCATAATTTTTGTGAACATGCACGTATTGATTCTTGATAAAAGCACCTTGAATGACATTGATATCGACAGTAGATTTAACTTCTACATTTCAGCCCGTGGCATGACTTCAACATGTCCGATTCCTCAGTGCCGGTGCTTGACTGTTCAGCTTTTGGGTTCGCGGGCGCGCTCTTGTTTCCTCTTGCATCCCCAAGAACTATCTGGCAAGCTCAAACAAATGCCTTTGGATAATCATGAAACTGATCGATCGTACCCTCTGGTATTCCATCAAAGGGGAAAAACAATCATCCATACTGTCCATATTTGCGTGTTTTCATGCGGATATTCCCTACCAGGTTAGAAGAGGCATCCCCTCACTAATGTAAGAACAAGTGAGAAAAAACTGAATTGAAACTTGGAAACCAAGATCTCAATTCAGGGTTTTTGCATGTTTTTGCAAGGTTTAGCATTGCACCTGCCCATTTAAGGGAATTTGATCTGATCGAGGGATGGGATTGTGGGCATGCACCCCATCCAAATCCCTCACGGATCAAGGTACAAAGATCTTCCGCCCGAGAAGCCGATTCGCTCTCCGCGCCAGGCCATGCCATGCCCCTGCTTTGCGGTCAGAGATAAGGCCCATCAAAAATATGGGGCCCGGTCGAAGTTTTCTGTGGCCCAAAACTGAAGTCACATCGACTCGTCTACCATCTATTCATTTCGAGGATTTCCCTAACCAATCCATGTTAAGGGGTACCCAGCGGACCTACATCCACCAAGATGACTTCTTCGCTGAGGCATCTCTTTTCCCGTCCTAAAGGGTGTGGCGACTTTACGTCGCCGCGTCGCCGAGGCTGTTCCACGGGCGACAACAGTGCATCACAAAAGCATCTGCAGCTTGATGTCAGGGACCAGCTGCAGAAACTCTGTTGATTCTGCTTAAAACTGAAAGCGGTCGTCCCAGCAATCGTACTTGGCTCCAAGTGAAAAAGCCTGTCAAAATCAACAAAGTATGATGGCAGTTGGAGGGTTTGCCATCGCTATCTCTCCTAACCACATACGAAGTGGGAGGGTCATCTTGTGGGCCCCAAAACCGGATCGCGCTCAGGCTGATGCGCGTCAAAATGTCAAAGATATTGTGCTGACCAAGAACCGGTACATATTATCCAGCTGCTGCTTGTCAACAGCTGGGAACCAGCGCTAGGCAAAGGTTCACAGAATGGGTTGAAAATGGAGGAAATCATGGGAAATTGCCTATAGTAGCTGGGTTTGTCAGGAAGAGGATCCTCAAACTCAAAACAGATTTGAAATACCGTTGTGGCCAACTGTTCAGAACATCACTTTGCCTCCGCCATTTTCCCCTGCTGTGCAACCTGGGGCCAGCCAGCGTGCAAACAATTCAGCGCACTAAACGCGGGCTTCGACTTGCTACCAGCTGCCAGCACTTCGCAAGTCAAACAGCGAAGTGGGGTGTGTCAAAAGATGAGGACCCCGTTTTTCAGCACCCCAAAAATGTTTTAACAACTTATAATATTGATTGCGGAAAGGATTTGGGGAAAAAATTGTCCAGAATCGCATGCGAAAGTGGGTCGGGCTCAAAACCCAAACCCTGGTGGTCTGGCATTCACTCTTGTTGCTGGGTAGTGTGGATGTTCATCCCCCCAGCCGAAAGGTCCTTAGGTACTCACCCATGGAAATATGACTGTCTTTCCGTAGATCCCTTGAATCACCTCATTTCCTTGTTGTTTAATATCCGTCTCTGTCGATTAAACCAAGCATATGAACCCTCCATCCACACATGATTGAGGTATCCCCCACCTTTGGACACCCCACAAACTCAGTGAGGTTCCTATCTCCTCGCCAGATCACATGGATCACTGGAAAAAGGCCACGAAGTGTTCTTTCACAAGGTTGAACCTACCAATGATAGGGATTGAAGCAAAGGAGAGATGGGAATGCCACCTGGGAAATATGAAAGTTGAACCAACAAACGGGGAATGAGTGAACCAACGACAGCGGATGGAATTTGGAGACACACTCTACCATAATCGAACATGCCTGGGGAAGAGGAAAATGTTGTAGAACCAGGGGGGCTACTGTTGACGGAAATTAATTCAACAAGAAAATCATCTAATGGTTGATGGCTCCACCGCGCATGTTTGCTGCTTAAATCGGTTTGTGTGCAAATCAGGTACCGCAAAAAAAAAAAACTCACGATTCATCAATTTTTTCCTTATTCTTTCAAGCCCATCTTAAGGTACCCCATGATCATGTCAAGACAAAGGCCAAAATGACCCGGTATTTCCACGGAAGGCTAGGCATCCCCAGGCCTCATTTGGGGTGCCTCATTGCAGCAGGCACTCGGACTTCGGCTTCGCCACGCGCATCTCCGTGGACTTCTCCGACACCTCCAACGACTCGGACGGCGGCGCCTCCTCCGACGTGGACCCGGAGCCGCTGCCGGTGCTGCTGGGATTCGACTGGTCAGCCTCCAGGAATTTGATGACTTCCTGGGTGAAAGTTAAATGCCAAGGATTAGGAAAATCTAACCTTGCAAGGTATGAGGACAGAAAAGGCGGGAAAAAAAAGTAAAGGTTGGAACTGGCTGTCTACCCTTTGGCAACTCAAGGAGAATCCTTTTTGGGGGATGATCCCTGAACTTAGAATTTATGCAAGGCAAATGGGCCTACACTAAGCCGCTGGCAGATTCAAGTAAAGATCATAAAATGTTGACTTGCTGGAAATGCACGCAAGTCCTCACCCTAGGGGGTCAATCATCGATCCCCCATGAGGCTGGAACCTCAACCCACAACTACTAGCTGGTTTGATTTTTGGCACTACCTGCCTCAAGTTCCTCCTCAGTTGCTGAATGCTGAGGACATGTGGCCATGCTTGAACCAGCTTTAGACTTTGGACATCATCTTTTCGCCCGATGCCGGTGTAAGGTTATCAGGTTAGAGTTGAGACGCCACTGCACGCCCTCACAAAAAAACGGCAGGGAGGGCCGCAACCAAAGTGGGGCTGCAAAAAAAACAAGCACAAATTGTTTTCACCTTGATCCCACTGGAGCTGCATGAGGACAGCAGCAATCACCGAGTTGGTGTTTCTGTTCTTTCGCCTTTAAGACTCGACGTTTAGCCGACCATCCATGGGCTTTGGCTACACCAGTGCCCTCAAGTGGCGCCCCAGTGGCTATGCTGCCCACTTCCTACAGATCATGACTGCATTGATCCGGAAGTCGCTTGAAGTTGGGTGGTACCCCTAATGAACCTGAATAAGATAGCCATGGGCTTCCTCCCAAACCCCAACAATTTTCACAGCACCACGGATCAACCTTGTCAATCACCTGCTCTAAACCTTGAACCAGCAGAATCCAGCACCAAGGGTCCCAGCAAAGTTCCTTTTCCACAGTCTGGTTCACAAATTCGAAGGATCCATGGTCCTGGGAGTTCTGGGCCCCATCTTCGGGGAGACCCCTCCTTTTTCCTGTGCTTCAAAACAGGTTCCTTATACTGCTCAGTAGACATTTCCTAATGAGCGGGTTCCCCGTATTATTAACTATGATTTAAGCACTAAAAGATGATGCCCCCACATATGCCCACTATTTAACATGAGTTGGCCTCCAAAAAATGATGTGTCACCATGCTTCACCCTTGAAAATTGGAAAATACCTAAAGGCCGGAAGTGGGTATCGGGCAAAAGCTTGGTACCCCAGTTTTGACACCCTTGTTGGTATTGACCCATCCTCATTTTGTTGTTGTGTGAATCCCCTTTCCGGTGGTTACGCTGAGGTAAACCATGATATGTATGCCCGTGGTTTCCCAATTTTCTTGGTTTACTCCCATTGTCCGTCTTGATTGGTCCATACAATATGGTTGTTTCTTTAACCCCATTTTTTCTATTCAACTCCTGTTTTTCCCAGCCGCCACGCCGCCCCCACCGCCTGCATGATGCGTTTCTTGATGGCCACCGCATCCTCCGGCACAGACGCCTGGGCGCTTTGCGCATCCACCCGGCACTGCTTGGTGAGTTCCTGCAAGGTTTCGATGCCGTCGCCGTCCAGCTCCAGCTGCGGTAAGATCACAGTGGTGGGGATGCTGCGCGTGCATGCCACGAAGACCTGGAGGGGGAGATGAGTTCAGCCATTGAGAAGCAGTAAAAATTTGGTGTTCCCTAGAGCTGAAACACCAACAATGTTTTCGTTCTTTTTAAATAGGACGGCATGTCACAAGAAATCATGGGATATACTGCATCTGAGATATACAAGAATCGAGATATCTATGGAGCATATCTACACCATGCAAAACCCCATCTCTGATTTTTGTTTGAAAAATCCGCGCCTCGAAGATACACCAAATCCTCGTAGTGTAATTCCCCTCCTTCATTTTGTCCAAGCACATCAACATTTTGCCAATGCCCGCCAGCTGGCGACCGAAGACATCGAACAGGTTCGATGCTTCCTGGAAAAGGTGGTGACCAGATCTGGTTTTGGGTCGATGCTGTAGCGTCGCAAAATCAACCTTTCAATTCCGTCGAATTTTGGGATATTTAGCGAAGGAAGTTTAGAAGCCAAACTTCCGACTTATGGCCAGACACAGCAACAGTGGTGAGAAGAGTCGAGAAGAGAAAGAGTCAGAAGAGAAAGAATCACAAGAGAAAGAATCAGCAGAAGAGAAAGAGTCAGACGAAAGAAGATCAAAGTGTGGGAAAGGGAGAGAAAAGTCACGAAACACTGTGTTTTTCCAATGTCTTGCGGTTCCGGAGGGTCGAAAAGTAAGCTCGTTAAAAAGGCGGGTGCAGAAGCATCGTCGGAGGAGGGATCAAAAATAGCATGCCGCTGCGGCGCGAAGCACATTTCGAAGTCAAAATGTTGAAAACATCTCGGGCCCGGAGTATCCTGGAAATTGAGATTGTCAAAAAGTGCACGCTGTTGTGGCGCGAAGCACATTTCCACGTCAAAATGCTCAAACACCTCAGTGTTGGAGCACTTTTGGAAGTTGAGGTGTTGAAAAAAAACACGCGGCTGCGGCACGAAGCACATTTCAAAAACACCCCGTTCGGGCCACTTTTGGAGGTTGAAGCGTCGTTTTTCCGGGCAGGCGCAATGGATTCTGCACCTTGTCAAAAGTGAACCAAACGTGTGGGTCTTGCAGCAGTTTCAAAAACGATGTCAGGCATGGGATGTTTGAAGAGCATCTACACAAATGCATTTCACGTGGCCGGCGCCATACAAGAGACATACCCATCAAACATGTTAGGACGTCCGGGCGCTGATTTCCTGAGAAGGGTTGCATTTTGGAGCATCAGATCTTTAGGTTTTCCCAGATGATCTTGCGTGACACGTGCACCGCTTTGTATGACCTGGTTTCACTTTTTCATGGCAGGCGCAATACTTCAAAGCGATGGCCGCAGAAATCTGCAAATCGTACTAAAACTGTGAGGTGGAAGATATTAGTGACATGTCAAATTTGCAGGAAATCTCTGTCTCGCAAAAAAGCTTCGCTTTCAGCTTACAACGTACAAATTTGAAGACAGTCTTCCAGCAAAGCTTTGTTTTCCAGCTTCCAACTTCCAAATTTCAAGAAAGTCTCGCAGAAAAGCTTTGTTTTCAAGCTTGCAGATAGACAGATAGATAGATATGTAGACAGATAGACACATAGGTAGATACATGGACAGAAAGATAGATAGATAGATATATTTTGACAATGAGACCCAGAGAGCGGGAGAGAGAGAGAGAGAGAGAAGGAAAGAAGGAGAAAGAAAAAGACAGAGAGAGAGAGAGGGAGAGAGATGCAAAGAGAGACGGAAACAGAAAAGGATAGAGAGAAAGAGGCTCAGAGCCTCAGCCGCCCTTTCGGTCCATCAGGGGGTTCGGTCTGCCATCCGTGCGTCACAACAACAAACGTCTCCTCTAGGTTTCCTATGTTAGAAACTTCCGCCGCCACCTTGCCCGGTAGTACTGGCAAAAATTCTATTATAATATGCGTATATATATATATACATCTAACTATGCCGATATCATCCTAGGGAAGCCCTGATCTTAGGCTGGTAGACTCAAAGTTACTGTAGATTAACATTGATAAAAGGCAAAGACATCATGCGTTACCAACTGTGATTGATCCTCCCAGCGGGTCGCGTGAGGAGCTGCAACTCTGGGTTGTATCACAGCAAACCCCTAGTCAATCTTTTATCGAAGGAAATGTTTCTGACTGGAGGCGCTACTCTTTGGCTTTGGATCAACTATGCGGTTGTTGATTTTGTATCCTGTCTCAACAATCTCCAAACAAAGCCTGTTTTGCGGCAAGCACTGATTCCGCGAGCTTGCCACTATATGATATGTGTCTTTGCAGAATTTGCTCAGAATGTGTCACTACCTCCATCGGAAAGAGGCCCCAAACATTGTGGGGGGTGGGTAATCAGTGTAGAAGAGATACAAGCAACCGTAGCTACAGAAGCAGGGACAGATCAGGTTATAGAATGCTTACATTATCGGCAGTAAGAACGTGTTTTTTTTCGCAAGATACAACGCTATGTCTACTGACCAGGACCCCATACCAGGACATCCAACAGAACGTCACAAGATCGTCAAAGAAGGACCTGCTATAGACAGGATCTTACAAGATCTTCCTACAAGAACATCCTTGAGGATCATCCCAGAAGAGCTTCCAGACAAGCACCCCCAAGAAAGGGCATCTTCCAGATCTTCATGCAAAGGATCTCTAATGCAGGTCATCTTCCAGATCTTCACGCAAGGGCTTCTTAGAGAAAATCCAGCAAGATCTCCATCAGATCTTCTGCGAAAAATGACATCCGACACCACGACCCAAATCCGCGAACGTTTTAGTACTGCGCCTGCCACGTGGATGATGAAGTGTCGAGGGTCTTGCACCTGTCACGCAAAACGAGCTCAAGACTTCAAAACGTCCCGGAAGTCTCACGCATGCCAGGAAAAGCGTGGAAACGGGCACGGCCCGCCGGCAAAATTAGACCTTCAGAAGAGACAAAACCGCGGTGCGAGCCTGCGCAGTCGAAATGCACATGGACATCCCACAAGAGAATTTTTTGCGCGAGCCGGTGCAGACAAGACCAGCAAACAAGAAGACGAACGCTGAACAAACCCAGGCTGCACACTTGCCGTAAGAACTCCTCGGTGTGAACACACTGTTTGGGAAACACCTCCTGGCCATCCAAATGGGCTTGGTCGACCGTTTTCGGCTGCCTTTTTCATGATTCAAACTTCGTTCCCAGCCAGGCTTCTGCTGTCTGGCCCTCTTCCAACATTCTGAACCTTGGTAGACGCGCCATGGTTATTCAAAAACACACGAAATTGGCTCACGTCAGGCTACGGTTCCTGGTGAATATGTGGTGTATATGTGGTCCATGTATCTGGTCTGCTTTGGATTTTAGCACCAAAGGTATTGCGTTTATTGGGTTCGGATTATGGGTCATTCAACCACTTTCTTGGATTGCCATGGATTACTTGATCTTGAATCCATAAGCCCTTTGACCATCCCCGAATATAAATAGATCTACTTACCCCAGGCTTAGCCATGCACAAATGGCATCGAGCGATGCGGTCTCTCGCTCTCAGTGGAGGGCGCGTCCAGTCTTGGGACCCGCCAAAAAGGAGGATGGCATGTCTTCAGATTCGTCTCATCTTCCTATTACTTGTGCTTAGTAGGGAATTGGGGAATGGGATGATTATTAATGGTTATTATAGGTCATTCCCCCATTCCCTACTAAGCACCAGTAAGTCCTATTGAACCATAGCTCCACAAGAATTTCCGCCCAGCGACTGGTTGTTCACCATCACACACCACCAGATGTAGACATCGCCGCAGACGTCGCCTGAGACTGAGACGATCTGATGCCTTTTCCACCAGCGCGAAAGGGCACCGAAGACCGTGGAAAATTTGTAGCCCCAAACCCAGGAGAGAAACCACGTGGCTCTTCCACTGCGCCTTGGGAATGAAAACTTGGATAAGAATTGGCAGATTTCGAGGAGGTTCACCAGAAAAAATGGCAAGTTGACCACGACAAAAGGGGTTCGACCAACAGAGGTTGAGAACAAATAAGGAGCTTAGACGTGCTACAGCAACAAGAACGTTTAGAATGATTTAGGGGTAAGGTATCTAGAAACATTATCATGATCATGTTGTGATTTTTTATCACATTTGAGGCGTATGAACATCCAGCTATACACAGGTTATTTTGGTTTGGAAATGCTTTGACGAAAAAGAAAAGCTATGCAGCTATTTCCGGGGGCAAGAAGTTTCACAGTTGCCCAAATGACTGCCTCTTGGTTTGCAAGCATGCACGTACCAGGATCGCCCCACCTCTGTCCTCGATGGTAGCAATGGTAAACCACTCTATGATCTCTATGGAAAAGCAGGAATCACAGGTTGAACGTCTCAGAGTCTACCCAAACAAAAGCTGAAAAAATTGGACCTCTTTCCGGAAAAATGATCTTGGGCTTCCCCCGAAGCATCACCATTCCGTCCCAGGGCCGGGCAACTGGCTCGCTTCCAAGGCATCCACAATGCTGCAATCCAGCCGACCATCACGAGGGCAGTACTGGCCCTTACCCAGCGCAAGCGGGCCATAGGCCATCAAACCCGCCACCTGCCAGGCTGATTTGCGACTCAGCAGCCTCTTGTTTTTGGCGGGGGAAAATGAAAAACCAACCCTCTAACATATAATCCATGCACGGAGTACGGGCGGCCTGATGAAAGTTGGGATCCTCCGGTGCAGCGCACAGCGGCAAGGCGTTCCAAGCTGCTTCCCGGTCGGGAACATCTTCGCCCATGTTACGGAGCTTCACAAAGTAGCTGCTCCTGACCCGTCAGGGTACGTCACATCCCCACTTCTTTTGGTGAACTGGTGAACCATCCAAGAAAAAAAGTGGATCGCATGATCATCCCAGGTGGGTCGCGATGGAAATTCAAACAAATGCTTGCAACCACCTAGTGGTAGCTGGACACTCGCAACCCCTAGTGCAAACGCACATGATGTGGGGTGCCTCTTCAATCCGAAAAATTGAATTTCGGGAGGCACAATACACGCCAATGTCTTTCTGACGCAACCATCGTCTTAAATTTTAGAACCTAGGAAACACATGTTTAATTCGCTTTCAAGTCTCAACCATCTCATCTTGGGTCACTGACTTTGCCCATCCGTGGTAGTTTGCAGATCTCGGATCTCTGGGAAGTCTCTGACCCTTCTGGCCTGGTTGCTGGACCAAAGGTGTCTACGCGCCACTCTGCTTCGAGAGCCTTCTCTCGGTAAACGGCCTGGCTCGGTGCGACTCCTATTCCCAAGGTATAGAGAGTCTGAAAGTCAGACCCAATGCTGGGATGGTTTCATCTGCGGAAATTGAGATTGGACCAACGATGATATGGGATATGACCGTAATGACTGTAACGGTGAACATGACATGATGGATTAAATTTTGATCCACCAAGAACCTGCAATGGACAGCTACCACCATTGATCGGAGCTCTGATTGGTGTTTGCCTCCTGGATTTGGCTGATGTTGTCTTTCTAGACAATGAAAATCAGGGCTGAAATATCATGATATATACATGTATATATATATATACATATATATATATATATTTACACATAAGTATATACATATATACGTATAAATACATATATACGTATAAATATATATATATATGTTACATATATATATATATATATAGTCTTTCAAAAGATCCCTAGTGGATCTGCATCTCCCCGGTGAAATTTCTCACCAGCATCCCCCAGCCCCGCTCCACCTGCAGCTCCTCAAAGACGTAATGTAGGGAGATACCCAGCTGAAAGGATCTCGTCTTCACCTCCGCCTTCTGCGTTTCCAACGCGCCCTGGGCCGCCAGGTGCCAGATGCCGTATTCCCAGGCAGAGGTCTTGGTAGCATAGAGTTCGCACCAGTCCTGCTGCTTCACCTGGAATTGAGAGGCATACGGAGGGAAACATAGTTAGATTCACAATTTTCCGGTTGATCAATCGAACATGTTGGAAAAAAAAGAAATAGAAAAGTGCTGCGTAACTTCAGGGCGGCAGATTCCCCCCTTTCATGATTGATTTTCAACCATGCAGCAAAATCATGAGAAAAAAAAAAACAAGTCACCAATGTTCTGAGGCGTCTCTTGAAGCACTCCAGCCGGCATCTCCCAAAGATCGCCGCAACCAGCAGAGCCAAGAGAAGGAAGGCCAACAGGAAGAGGAAGAAGTACAGGGAAGTGCACCAATTTTCTCGCCCCAAAATCTTGGATTTGATCAAAAGGGCCACAAAAATTGAGAAAACATATTCCGAGCAAATCAAACTCTTCAGGTGGAGTGAATGGCAAAAAATCGTCAAGTCATAAAATTCAGGTCCAGTATTCAGGTCCAGTACAGCAATCTTATCCCCAACTATGCCCACGATTTCCGCAAATATCTCCGTCTTTATTTCATCTAAACTCTATCCCCACCTTCCTCATCATTCTCCATGGAATAGTTAGCATCCCTGTTTCTCTCTGCCTCCAAGAAACCATGGCTGGAAAGGTACAGCTTCGGCACTCCTCATAGCCCTCCAAAGCATACTGCTGCCCAATGCACTTCACACAGTCAGTGCGAGACGCGTCCGGCACCCAACCCAGTTCGCAAGGTGTACACTGCGCAGAACGGGGGGGCGCCACCTGCCAGAGCTCAAGTTTTTTTGCGGGGATGGATGTCCCAAGATTGAAACCTCAATTTTATGTCATGTTATTGCCCATTTTTGGACAAGGAAATTCACCACCAAGCATGAGATTTTGGCATTTTCTCAGTCATTTGGGGGGGAGGGGGGAGGTCTGGGGGGGGGTCCTAAAATGAACAGCAACCTCCTGAATAGTCAGGCAATGAGGTGCACCACCCTCCTTACTTCGTAAGGTAAAACTCAAGGTAGCCCCACCGGAGCTACCTTTTCGTGATATGAACGCCTCGCTGCAACGAGAGCGATCGACACGTGCAAAGCATGCAAACTGTCACGCAAGCCAATGTTGCAAATTGACCAAATCTTGCTCCGAAAACAAAATATGAAAGTTCAAAGATGCTTTCCCTAAATCCACCTTTCAAGGAAGTCTCTTTAAAAAAGGATTGCGTGTGCCACGAAACATGAACTCGATGAACCCGAAATCCTGCACCTGCCACGCGAAATCTCACGATATATGCACCAAAGAGTGAGCGATTTGAAGCTTACTTCCAAAACTAGAGGTTGCGCCTGCCAAAAAAATTGCCTGCAGCAACAACTCTTTTTGTTGACCCTCGCCTACCTGCACAAAAAACTGCGCTTGCCACGAAACGTACACACAGCTCCAAAAACAGACACGGGGCCCCACTGAAAGTACATCTTCAAATGAGAGCAAAGCGCGACACCCACTTTGCGCGAGCCTGCGCAGTCAAAATGCACATCGAAATGTTCGAAGCGAAACTGTTGCACGAGCGTGCAAGTACAAACCCCGCAGGAATCGATGCAAACCCGCAATTCCAGCCTATTGTACTTACCATAAGGACTGCTGAGTGTGGATACACTGTTTGGGGAATATGTAAGGTTTATGGATCTTGGGTTTTCCACGCCGACTACTCACTTGAGCTAAGGATAGGATGATCCGCTGCACCGCTGCACCTGGCCATCAGCACATCTCACACACTCGCTGTGGTCCACGTTCGGCGCCGTGCCCGCTTTACATGGTGTGCAGTGCGAGGCCCCGAGGGCAGCGACGGAACCTGGCGTTGTGTTCCAAAATGGGGATGTCCCATTACCAACTACCAGAAGGTACCTTGTAGGGTTGGAGTTGTTTGGCATCTGGTCTCGATCCTCTGACACACCCATACAAGAAGGACCAAATTCTCAAATCTCAGTCTCACCCGTTGTTCCTGAGAAAGTCTTATCGTCTGAATCCACTTACCTCTCCAAAGGGAACGTTTTTCGTTCTATGGTTTGAAGCAGTCCAGCGGTTGCAATACCCCCACAAACACCTTTCCCAGCCGCATCCGCGTTAATCTATCCCCAACCAAGTTTGTCTCAAGGTTCCAACCCCAAAATCCTAAAAACCCGTGGTTTACAGTAACGTCATTTCCTTTGTTGAAATTGCCAGGTGGTTCCCACTTTGAAAGAAACCCAGCCAACCTGCAGGGCATTTCCCGCAACTGCTCAAGTTCGTTGGGATGAGCCCCAAAGCACACTGCACGCAGCTGCTGCGATTGGCATCGGGAACCAAACCTTCTGGGCAGATTTCACACTCCTTCGCAGATGCTGTGGGGGTTGAGAAGAGGTTTTGAATCGTTTTTTGAGGCGATACATCCTTCTTTAAAATGACCGGGCTGACAAGTTCCGCGGACCCTCTTCCTGTCTGGCGGTTTTCCCGAAGATTCCAACATCACCCGTGGGGGCACATGAAAGGTGCGGGCCAAAATGTGCAGGGCATCATGTTTTGGATTCCCAAGGCTTCTTTGCCCGCTGGAACGCGCAAGTCACCTATGTCCGAACATGCCCAATAGAAAAACATTTTCCCAGTCGACCATTTCCAAAATATATACAATCACAACAGCATCTCCCTGGAAGATGGAAATAACAATTTGTCCTAGGAAGTTGTGGAATTTTTTCGTACTTCCAGTAGTTGCGGATGTTGATCTCCCCGTGGAATTTCAACATCTGCGTAGCATGACCCAGCCCTATCTCATGTAAACAAACTATACTTGAGGGATATATCCCAATTCTATTAGTCAAAGTCCTATGTTGATCTGTTTATCCACTTGTGGCATCCACTATATAGTTAAATCCCGCCCATAGGTCTCCCTTATTTCTTCGCTATACAAAAGCCCCGTAGAGATTGGGAAAATCCCAGTTTCCCATGGTCACGTCCACATTTTTTGATGGTCAAACCATATCAAGCCCATCTAACCCCCATCCTCATCGACACTTGGGTGTGTAGATAAATGGTTTATAACCCATATATGACAAGGGTCTGTCCTACAAATTCCAGTTTTGACTGGGGTATACCATGGTTGATTGGCAGTGACTAGCTGGGATGCACATCTACAGTGGAAGATTTTTTCACTTCCACATTTTTTATGTTTAGATCGCAATTTCTCACCATTGTTGATGGTGAAACCCGCATTGTCCGCTCCTTGTTGCCAATGGTCTTCTTGTAGCGTCCCAGCTGGCACGGGGCGCAGGCCTGCCAGAGCGGGTACTTCTCAGTGGCGTTGCTCACCTGAGATGGGCCAATGCTGGATGAAACCGGGACAACCTGGAGCAAACATGGGGTGGTTAATACATGAATACAAAAATGCATACAAATACGTGTTTTCGATTCAAAACGGTTTCCGATACAAACAAACATTATGTATATGTGCCTTTGCTTTTCAATGCTGACTTAGACACACAATTACACACACATCTCCAGTGCACCTACTTACAGTTGTGGACCTAAACATGCCTACGTGTGTGTATATATATATACACATACATCACCGAAGTGTTCCCAATTATCTGTACATACATAGAAACAAAAATGCAAATATACAGATTTGACCAATATGCGGCCAACAAACATGCATATACGGTGCATACATATATATATATATACATATATATATATATATATACATATATGTGCAGGTATACAACACACAAACGCATAGATCTCAAAAGACTTCTAAATTCATTGGCATATCATATACAGCTGTACATGCATCCCGTTATACAAAAAAATACGTGATATTTTTGCGGTTTTTGTATCATCGTGTAAAGTCACATTGGTAAACACAAATTGACCCAGATATACACATATCTTACATTACGTTAAATTACATTAGGTTGCAGTGCATTGCACGTTGCTACAGTGCAAAACATTAGCCTACATTATATAGGTCATATGAGACTGAGGGACCTTACACTTTCATCCATGAATACCTTACATACGTTACATAGATTACATAGAGTACATAAATTACGTAATTACACTACATTCCATTTCAATGCACATAGACTACATGAAATTAGATTCCGTTGCGTTGCTTTTGAAATAATTTTCATTACATCACAGTACGCTTCATTGCATTGCGCTCAATTAAAGTATATTGCGTTGCACTACCTCAGCTTACCCCACATTACATTCCATTACATTGCATTACATTACATTTCAATACACTACATTGCATTTCACTACATGACATTACATCGCACTACATTACCTTGCTTTACATGACATCACATTACATTACATGTGATACACACACACTTTTGCACCGCATTGCACTACATTTTTGAATTCTTTGCATACACTACATTGCATTGCATTGCACTCCATGAAGTGTTTGTTGCACTCATTACATGCTGCATTGCGCTACAGGCATGGTTTCAGCTGTAAGGAATTACCATGCTGTTCAGATGGCATTTGCAGTTACATACTACATACATTGCACACTCTCTCACATCGCACCAGAGTCCAGTGCTGGAAAAGCAGCCGACCAGCTTGTGTGAGCTGCTAATCCCCTTCTATACAAAACTACCAACATTGCACAGGCTAAAACATATTACAAGCATTGCATGACAGCACAGTACATGACACGACGGCACAACATTTTGCAAATTGCGTTGCATTCCCTTGCCTTGCAGTATGGTGCAGCACAGTACACAGTACATTTCAGATTACATTTCACATTACATTTCACATGACATTTCACATTGGATTTCACATTACATTTCAAATTACATTCACATCACATGTCATCACATCACATTACACTACATTACACTACATTACATTGCATCTTACTTTGCATTACATTGCATCAAATTCATACGTACGCATAATCACACAATTACAAATGTGCAAATAAACCTCATACTCATGTCATGTACAAAACAATGATTACAGCTTACAATTTTCAATTTGCCAAATTCAAGGTCTTATGTGTATGGATGGATGGATGGATGGATGGATGGATGGATGGATGGATGGATGGAGGGATGGATGGATGGATGGATGGATGGATGGATGTGTCTATGTATGTGTCTATGTATGTGTCTATGTATGTGTCTATGTATGTGTCTATGTGTGTATGACTGTTTGCTTTTGTATGCATGCATGCATGCATGCATGCATGCATGCATGCATGCATGCATGCATGTATGTATGTATGCATGTATGCATGTATGTAGGTTTGTATGTATGTTTGCATTTCTGAATGTATGTATGCGTGTATGTACGTATGTATGTACGTATTTCTGTAAGTTTGTATGTATGTATGTACGTACGTACGTACGTACGTCCGTAGGTATGTATGTATGTATGTAAGTGTGTGTTTATGCATGCGTGCATGCATGTATGTATATGTAGGTAGGTAGCTAGCTAGCTAGCTAGGTAGGTAGGTAGGTATGTAGGTAGGTAGATAGGCATGTATGTATGTACCTGTCTTTGTGCGTATGCCGGGACGTGATAGAGTTGATGGGCCCAGAATAACTAGACGGAAGCATGTTCTTTATTTGCGCTGCAAGAAGACATACTGCATCTGAAAACAAGGTACCCGGAAATCCAAAGGCATATCGTGGCCTTCCCTCATTCAATAGCCACAACTTGGGGTATACTAGGTACATACTTATTTTTTTGGACAAAAACATATGTAAACATGTCAGCATCTCCGTCCATCAGCTGTACCATGGCTCCACCCTGCGCCCACCTCAGCGTTTCGCTGGAGCCGATGCCCCGGTGGGCACTCGCCATGCTCGCAAGCCGGGCCAGTGAAGGGCGCCTCAGGGCGACGACTGGATTTTGTTTGGATATGGAAAAGAAACGCTAAAACAACAACAACAACAACAACAACAACAACAACAACAACAACAACAACAACAACAGTTTTGCTAGATATTTTGCCAATTATATACAAAAAAGTGAAAAAATGTTGTGGAATAGAATGGGAAAACCCATCAGGATTGCTGATTTTTTGTGAAATATTGTCTGGATATGGATATGCCATATCAATGATCGATGTCAATGTCAATCGGTATCAATGACGATAGTGTGGAAAGCACACGTGGACGTGCATCACAGCCAGTGGGTACAAATTATTTCAGACCCCTTAGATACCGGGGGAATCCAGATACAACAGGCCTTCACATCCAACTAAGCAGTGTTTCTGGATAGTATAGCGACGATGAGGTAATGGCTTGGAGCCATCGGGTACACGTAGAGGGAAGGACTGGCAAGGTCGGCGCAAGGAGTTATGAAGAGGTGGCCAAAGCAAATCCAAAGTGCCAAGAAGGCACACCAGCTCCGTAGAGGAAGACAAAGGAGACAAGGAGGGTGAGACATAGAGATAGCCACAGCCAAACAGGCTGGAAAATAGAGCTTGAGGCGCACCGTTTGTTTGCATCGTTGAAATCATACACATATGCATATACAAATACACATTCGCATAATACATAAACATGTACAATGTACATTGACATACATATACATTTACATGTGCATTTACATATACATATACATTATGCGCATATACATATAATTGTGCATGTACATATACATATGCATATTATACATAAAACATTTCTGTATATTTGCACAAATACACATATCATATGCTGAAATGTATATTATCTGTGTCCGTGCTTGTTTGTATTTGTTTATAAATGTTGTCTATTTAAACTATTACTATGCTTGTCTATGTTGCATCTGTTTAAATCTGCTTAAGTTCGTTTATTTTCATGTCCAACTGTTTGAAACATATATCTATATTTTTTTAATATCTAATTAATCTGTTTGTTTTTATTCGCCCAGTTTTGCGTGGTTCGTTTTTCATTTTGCATACTACTGTGGCACCCCCAAAAATAACCCTGAATTGAAGATGTCTGATGCTAGTGGGTGGCTCAAGGTTTTGGATAGTTTTGGTTCTAGCACTCACTAAATACTACAACCCAATCATATTTGGGACAATCCTATCTTATTTCCGTTCTTGGTGCATTCTGCAGATCGTTCTGACTCCAGATATAGATCTTGCAGGTCGTTCTCCATTGACCGTTTCCGGGGTCCCTCCCTTCTGCCGCGGCACGGCGCAGGTGCACTGCCCGGAGCCCGTGGCCCCGGCACGGCCGAAGCCCGAGACGTTCTTCGCAGCCTGGCGCTGGCGCGCGTCGACATCGTCGTCGCAAGTGCCCCGATGGGTGCAAGTGCCTGGGAGAAGCCAAAGCACCAAAGGATGGCAGGACTGGTGATGTCGCGGGAAAATTGCTTCAAGTCGTGTTATATATGTATATAATTTTAGATATATATATATATATAAATGTATGTATGTATGTATGTATGTATGTATGTATGTATGTATGTATGTATGTATGTATGTATGTATGTATGTATGTATGTATGTATGTATGTATGTATGTATGTATGTATGTACGTACGTACGTACGTATGTATGTATGTATGTATATATGTATATATGTATATATGTATATATGTGTATGTATATATATATTTATTTATTTATTTATTTATCTATCTATGTGTTTTGTTTAATAGACAGACACTCAAACTCACATATTGACCGGTTCTTATTTTTGGCATTTATCAAGACATATTTACTGGCATCTTCTGACATAGATTCTCGCATTTATCTTCGATATATTCGGACATTTTGACTGAAACTATAGTATGACATACTGCCTGTCACAAATGTTTACATGTTATTGCACATATTGCTCTGACATTTTTGTCTGACATACATTCTGACATGTGCATTGCGATATGTTTGACATGTTTTCACACACTATGGGCGGCATTTTCTAGCAGTCTCTCTGAGATCCATCCTGAAATTTTATCAGACGTACGAGTTCTGACCTTTTAGATCGATACCCTCTGGTGAACTAACATAACTATGGAAATTCACCATTTTTAATGGGAAAATCCACTATAAATGGCCATTTTCAATAGCTATGTTAGTTTACCAGAGGGTACATTCTGTTTTTAAGCAACGACATTTCTGAAGCACATTCTGACATACAATCTATGAGATATTCTGGCATCTTGTCTGATGCGTTTCTTGCGATATGTTCAGCCAATGTATCTGCAACATAGGCTACCATTTTTAACATGTATTCTGATTCTGACTGATTATCCGCAATGTTCTTTGACTTTTTACATCCGGTGCATTCTGGCATGCTACCTAGGATATATTCAAACAGTCGAGCATGTTTTGCATTTTTACGGCATGTGTTGTTCCTCTTTGGCTGCGATATTTTCTGACATTTACTTTACATTGAATGTTTGCTTCCTATGCATTGTGACATTGAACCGCGATATATTCTGACCATGCTTTCAGTCGTTTCTCTGCAATATTCTCACATGTGGTCCGGCTTGCTCTCTGGCATTTTATCGGGGTTGCGTTTTGAGATTATATCTGAGATATCTTCACACATTTCCATTTGTGATGTATCATGTATATATTTATGCTTCCCCCCCCCAGTGGTGGAATCGGGGGGGTGGGGAGGGAGGCGTGTTGGCGGGTCTCTTGTCCCTATGGTGGTGGGCTTTCGGTACAACTCAGTATGGTGATTATAGAATGGTCTCTAGGTACAACTCAGTACGGCTTGGCTTGTGATATGTTGTCAGCATGTTGGTGTGTTGATCGTACGTACTGCGGTTTTTTTCATGTCATCCGCAATATATTCCGACATGTAATTACTGTATATCATATATACATAGATACCTGTGTGTGTATGATATATGTGGCCATCTTATCGCATCTTGTGCGACATTCTTGGGACACGTATTGTCGCACTTTCACTAGTAAATTGGAGGCCCAGGACAAAGCTGAGGAGAACGTCATGTGCATAAAATCTGGAAACCAAACTTCAGGGACCATCTCAATACTTGGAAACGAATAGGGCTATGAAGCGTTTCCCATCTATAGATGATGATGTTCCTCTCGCGAGGATATCCTGAGCTGAGGAGAGATTGGTGGAAGGTATAGATACGGGTCACCGGAACCTTGTTCATGGCTAGAGGAGACCACGACGAATCCTATTTCTAAGCAGCAGCGACAAAGGAAACGACATGCATTTAGCTTTGGACACAAGGATCTGAACCAAATACGTGGTGCTGACATGTGCTGACAAGTATCAGCAATGGATCCCCATTTGATGCAACAGCACCCGCATTTTTTTCAATATTCATGATTATATAGTACTTACTGAACCACCCAAGTTTGACAAGAGTTTTGAGCCTATAGTCTTTTTTGGCCTATAGCCAAGATCTTTTCCTGACGGAAAGCCATGAAAAAGCCATGGCTTCATCCCATCCCAGGCACCTGAAGCGCTTCCGAAGCCCGGACAGCTGCGGCACGTGGCCTGCTGCCGCGTGTGGTAGTCGCTGCAGATGCGACACTCGGAGCTGTTCGAACCGGTGGGGCATTCCTGAATTGCGGTGGCCGGTGGTGAATGAGCGGATCAGAATGTAGAACCCAAACCCTGGGGCCCAAAGAGGTCTCAAAGTTTCAACCTTCATCTTCAGGCTCCTTGTGAAAGCGAAAAAACAAATTGAACTCGTAAAGCAGTTGCGGCTGCATATTAACACCTCTACTTTTGTGGGCTGAATGACAAGGCCCAGATTCACATCGACCTGTCTTCTTGTCGCAGCTGGCGGATGCAATGCACGCGTTGTCAGAAAAGCATATGCCCTGCTTGAAGTAGTGCAGCCTGGTGCTTTTTGATGCGACCAAGTCCATCATACCATCGCCGTCCCAATCAGCAAACTGGAACATCAGAGTAATAGCCTCGGCCTTGCCATCCTGTCGGTGGATAAGACATGTGGACCCCAAACGAATTCTGGCGGGTCACTTGCGGATCATCGTCGAATGTTTTGGGGTTCAAGACTAACAATGGTCTGAAACTTAGTACATTCTTACCACATGAGCGTTCCAATCATGCTGGTGTTATCCTTGGTTTTGACCCACGCGGCACGCGTTTCTTTTTTGGTCTCGGGCAGAAAGGACCCGCCATATCAGCCGAAACAGAAGCAGGGAAAGGATGCAAAAGGAGCAAATCAATGTAGAAAAACAGGAAACAATGCAGCAGCCCCTTGCCCATCTTGTTTTTCCCCAAAAAGGGTCTGCCATCTCAGACCCAAAAAAACTACATACAGCAAAAGGAGCCAATGGAACAAGCAAATGAACCAATGCAGCACCTAGCTCACTTAATTGTTGCCTCCAAAGAGGATCCCCAGCATCAGCAGCAAGAGGAACCAATACTGTACAGCAAAGAAAAAAACAACGCAGCACCCTACTCCGTGCCTTCTCCAAAAAGGACTCGCCGTGGTTTGCTATACAATATCAGCTATGGCCTACTTGGTTCAGAAACTCTTTGGGGGATTGGTCCGCCATTTTGAACCCACGACGGCTCTGCAAATCCTTTTCAACCTCTGCAAAAAGGAACCAATGCAGCAAATTAATATGCTTGGCAATGAGTATCTTACCTATCTTACAAGGATTCATTCCAACCCCACGCTCTCATTGTGCGCTTTCTAAGTGTGCGTTCTGAATGCCAAACCATGTCAAAGGAATATGCCAAGATCTGAAGCCACCAATCAGCCTCAATTTTGGATACTTCGGCGAAGGGATTCTCTGCCGCCAACTTGAAGCTACCGTTCTGCTGCTGATAGTACAGGAAATGAGGATGATTCACCAGGATCAAATCCAGATCGCCATCTTGATCGAGATCCACCACAGCAGGGCAAAAATTACCCCAACCCTTTTGGTGAGGCAAGGCTGCCAAATCCACGCTCCAAAAAGGGTTATCTTTTCCGAACCTTTGGTGAAATTTTCCACCGCTTCGATGAAAGCTGGAGTTCGATGCCTCGAACGACCACCTTGGAGAAGCCTGCAAAGAAACATGATCAGAAACTCACTTTCTTGGTGCTAAAATTAAGATACCAAAAAAAATATGGTTTGCACCGTTCTTTCCATCGCCTTGCCTGTTCATAGTATAAAATTTTCCGTACGCCGGAGATATCCGTTGGATCCACAAGTTTGGTCTTCACCAGGTCTAAGTCGCCATCTCGATCGAAATCAACCAGGGTCCAACAATCCCATTTCGAGTCTTCGAAATACATAAAACCTGGGGTCTACAGGGGCAACCTAGGAAACATGCTGCCGTCAGACTTGGGTTCGACCCCTTCTGGGTCGAAAGTACAAAGCAAAAACGCTGAACCACCACCCAGAAGCCTTGGAAAAACGGATTGTCGTAAGATCTCAAAATGACAAAACTCCCGTTCCGCTGCTCCGCGTACGCAAAGCCCTTCGCAAAGGAACGCACTATGTCAACATCTCCATCACCATCAACATCAGCCACCAGGTGACTACGGCCTATCCTTGTGGCGTTGAAATCGCGGAATGTCTGACAACGCCGTAACGATTTGGTGGTCGATTCTGATTGATGTGTTTACTTCATAGGGGTCCCCCCCAAAAAAAAAATAAGAGCGGGACGCTATGTGGGTGTGCTTTGCGGTGGTTTTCGGTGTTTCTTTCAATGGTTTTCTGAAATGTTTGTATGTGTTTAGTGCTCTTGATTGATAGTGTATGTGCAAAGTGTGTATTTTACGATGATACAATATAATTTAATTGAAAAAACAATATGTCTCTTGTTTGTTTTCCTTGAGTGCAAATCTCAAACCAATAAATTTCAAGGTTTAACTTGAGACACTGTTGCATTACGAATCATCAGATTTGGGTTGAAGAAGCAATAAAAATCCATTTCCTACCGATTTTAAATATAGCTCCTCAAATAGAATATGGATCAGAGTCCTTTGGATATATCTTGTCTTTGGTGTTTACTGCTTAGCCCTTGTTCTTATCGGTCTCCACTTGTAACTCCATTGGTTTTGAAAGGTTCTTGGTACATGCATGCTACACTCCTTGCTCAATGAGTACCTGAAACATCTCCAGCTCCACCTCCATTTTATCAGCTGGTACTCCTATTCTTCGCTGATCCAAATATATACAGGTACAACCTAGTATACAGCTATTCCACAGGTGGTAAATACGTAGCACTGTTTATTTGCCATGGTGATCATTGAAATTGCAGTGGCAAACCACCCCTTTAATTGCCAGGTTTTTCCACTGCAACAGCTTGCAACTCGCTGAGCCAATTCAAGGTTTACTACTCTCCCTGCACAAGTAGTTGCAATATATTTTTGGCCTATTTCATTGAGATTTGCTATGTCAATGCGCAATCGAGGCAGCCATTCTATGGTCGCAATTGTTTCGTAAGGGTGTCAAAGTGCTCCTATCATGTGGTTTTGTGCCCTTCTGATTGCCAAGATGTACTTCCATTGACATAATTCACCTTGTACCCCCAGTCATGATTTTGAATATTACATTACTTGCTGCAAGCCGTTGTGCTTTGATTTGGTTTTACTTGAATATGTTTTGTGTTCGTTAGTATACTTGGTTGCTTTGGCAAAAAACATTGGCAATTCAAAGTTTCCTATGGGAAAGAAAAGAGAGTGCATCCAATGATTTCGATCTAGTTTGCGACGCTTCAGGGCCATGGGTATACATGCCTTACTTAGTGCATATGTATATATTCATATGTATATATATATGTATATGTATATGTATATGTATATGTATATGTATATGTATATGTATATGTATATGTATATGTATATGTATATGTATATGTATGTATATGTACATTATTTGCTTGTATATAGGTTAAAAGGCAGTGTCTAGCTAGAAAGCTCAGAGCATATGGATACTACCTAGTCATAAATAACATGAAGGCACTATCAATGTGATATATATATATATATATGTATGTGTATATATATGTACACAAAAGAGATAGTATAGTTTGTATTTGGACAATGTACATGCATTGCACAACTAGTTTTCGCATTGTATAGAAATGATATATCCAGCGTTGTAAGATGGTTTCCGCAGCAGCTTGTGTGGCTAGGCAAACCTAACAAATATTCAAGCAGAATCAAATGAAATCTCGACAGACTGCCCTAACCACTGGAATTCAATGTCATTACTATCATTACTTAGACCTAGGGTAAAACTGTAGTCAGCATTTCACAAGACCGTGTCACAAAAGCAAAAGGAATCTTACCAAATGTTTTGGTAGTAGGATGGCTATATGCAGTAACAGATTACCACTAAATAGAATATATCGAAAACAAATGATCCTCCTCCTGGAACAGGGTGAATTGGAATTGCTCTTGCCATTCTTGTGATCAAAACGTATTGCAACCAAAGAGTTGTTATCGCACCGAAATATGGAAGAATACCATGGCATACACAAAAACAAGGTGTGCAAAATATGTACAATATGACAATATGCAATTGCAAAGACTACTTATATACCACCCATACCATAGCTGTATATACTATAGTAAGAAAGGTGCCTACATATCACTGAACACATACACAGCTTGGATGTATTATAATACAGCAAATGGCTATGGCATAATATGGTTATGCCATAATACGGCATATGCGAATTCTGTATAACTTGTATCACAATGAGTCCTTCAGACACAAGTGCCTGCTTAAAGCTGCTATGTATACTGTATGTAAAAATACATCTATGACAAGTGTAGCATTTATTTGTGTGTGTGCAAATGCATATGAAGAGATAGCAGCATAGCATCAAGCACGTGTGCAAACAAATGTGTGTGTGCACATGCATATGAACATCAAGTAGCGTAGGCAAGCATTGCGAAAATGCATAATAAATACCATGAGCAGCGTGGCATCCACTCCTGAACGTTACTGCCTCCCCCAATTCCCGCACATACCCCCACGACGTAAGGACAAGGCAAAAATGCACAAAACGCTGGTTCAGTTGTCAACCCGCAGGCAAAAAACACTCGCGGTCAAGTCAAAACCTAGGCACAAACTGGGAGTGAAAAAACAAAACTTTACGATTTACTAGCAAATAATTATGCAGTATATACCAAAAAAAGAAAAGACTCTCGCCGCTTGCTCAGTGATTACGACATTTCTGTGTAACAAGCCTAGCCACAGCGTTTGCTGCTCAGATGAAATACTCCAGGCTTCCTTGCAGGGCGGTCCATACTCCAATTTCAAAAATCACCCAATCAGTGTAGGGATGAAACAACCAACAACCGCTCAAATATGCTCAAATGATGTTTCACATACTTGTGATGGCACATTTATCGCCCTCTCCTCGCCCTCCATGCGTGCACCAGTTGGCGCTGCCAGCAGTGGATTGGCAGCACCCTCTCTCTTTGCCAACTCTCCATTCTCCAAATGCTCAAAGTACTGATACTGCGCTGGTGGATCCAGCTCCCCCACAATCTTGGAGCTGCCGTGCCTTCCTTCTGGCACAAATACAAAGTCCAAATCTCCATCAGCATCAACATCCACCATGTTCCACTCTGCCAAGGAGGGAGAACTCATATGGATCCTTGAAAACGGAGAATCACTTCCATCGTATTCGACAAAGGTCTGTAGTGGTTTGTTCAAGAACAAGGACGCCTGATTGTGCATTTCGACACATCAAAAAAATGTCATTAGTCAAACAGGTTCATCATTTCAAGTATGTTTTGAACATGTTGAAAATAGAAAAATGCTTGAAGCCACTAAACAGACACCGTCTTCGTACCCACGGCCACTAGATCCAAAGAACCATCCCCATTCCAATCATCCAAGGCTGCGTAGATGTCATTCTTGTTGTTATTTATGGTGCTGGCTGAAGGAGATATCATCTTCCAAAGGTTGTCAGGGAAAGGGTTGTCATGCTCAAGCAATTCATCGAGACTTCCATCTTCTCTTCTCTCATAATACTTCCAACCTTCCATTGTCCGGATTTGTGGGTTGCAACCATTTACAACCCTAAGTAAAACCATCCAAAATCAATGTGCCAAGTACCAATGTTCAAACCATTTCCATACTTCCAGCATCTTCCAGCCTTCAATCCCTGCGACAACCAGCAAAAGGTCAATGTCTCCATCTCCATCAAAGTCCGCTGCCACATAGTCCTCTGCCTCAGGCACAGGCAGTGGGTGTCTCACGACGCTGCCATTGGGAAGTTGCTCTACAAACCGCAAGCGCTTGTGGACGTCCAGGCAGATTTGGTCCACATCGCCATCCGAATCCCAGTCCAAAAAGCTGAACTTGTCCCCAAGGGTGCACACAAGTAACCCACCACGGTAGAAGGGGTTCTTCTCCTTCTCCAGCAGCACGTAACCATCAGCTGTTTGGAGACATACCATGATTCGCGAGATGTCGTGCTCATCATGGACGACGCCCATGATATCCAGCCAGCCATCGCCATCAAAGTCGGTGGCACTGAAGGGATAGCTGAAGTTCAGCTTGCAGGAGGAGTTGGGCGCCGACACCTCACTGACATGGTCGTCTGCCTCGTGCCGGAAGAAGCGGGCGGGGGGGGCGGGCTCCCCCAAGTTCGCGATACGAAAAGCCGCACCCGGCAAGAGCGCCAGATCCAGATCTCCATCCTCGGGGCAAACCTATAATGGATACACATCTGCACATGATGGGCATGTAGTGTGTCTATACATACTCAATGATGACAAAAGCAGAGCCCTGCCGGCGGCTCAATCATTTCCTTTGGATCAAAAGCTGTTGGACACATGTCATAGACCCATCCCGAATCAACACACGAATCTAATATGACATTTACAGATACATATGGATGTACAAATACATATACGGTATAGATATATATATATATATATACATTTCTGCAGGCTTAAAAAAAGCATTCCACATTGCACCACCAACACAAAGGGAATTGAAAGAACAAACGCACCTGGTTTGAATTGGAAAATGCGGAAAAAAGGGCTGAAGTCTTTCGAATCAGCATCCAAATCCCAATCTGCCAAGAAAGGGCGATATGACTGAAGCCCCAGGCGGCCAAAGTTACCCTTGTCGTTGATTTTAATCTGGCTCAGCGGGAAAGAAGTGGCCTGTTCGTGCCTTGGAATAGCTAGGGAATGGTCCTCCAGGTGTTCGTATACTATGGGGGTGCCACCACCCAGCAGGGAGGCTTCAAGCAGAATGACATCCATGTCCTTCAAGGTTCCTAAGCCATAAACATAGTTTTTTGGTCGTTTATCCATTATATATTCAACATGTTTTTCAAAGTGATATTTCTAGTAAGCTGTTGAACGAACCTATATAGTGGGGACCAGAGTCCTTGTCTCCATCGACATCCACCAAAGAGATGGCACTGTACTTGCAAGCCGTGTTGTGCATGACGCCCTTGGGCGCAGTGCTTTCCTAAGCCGAAAGCATTCAGAAAATCAGGAGGCACTTGGCGGTATAGATATGTAGTCAAAGACAAATCTCTAGCCAATTTCAAGGCCGTATGTCTAAGGCCGTATGTTTAGGCACTTCACTTAAAATATGTTCACTTCGCTTAAAATATGTTCAAACCATCCACATTTAAAATCGTACCACGCACAGAAAAATCCGCAATGTTTTATTCACATGGAATTGGAATGGGGTGGGCTGGTGGTCGGGGTGGACATGTGTCGTGCTATTCTAAACCTGGGTCGGGTGTGCTGGGGTGCAATGCTGTTCATGTAAAATACACTTTCACTATCTTTGACGTGGCACTGAAGATGGGCACATGCTACGTTAAACCGGGACTGGGGTGGGGTCGTGCACAAAAACATCCATGTAAGATGCGCTGATGCCATGCTGACGATGCGCGGGACTGTCCTGGCCTGCCACAGCCCTGACATTGGGAGTCATCCACATCACTTTGCATTGATTTGCAAAGCAATGTTTCCGGAAGTCTCGTTTGGAATTATGACGTGATTGTTTCTAATGAAATGGAAAACTGCATGTCACATGACTCACATGACTTCTGAAGTTGGCTTCACGTGCATTCCTAGATGTGACAAAGCTGATGAAAGAATCAGAAAAAGGAAGTCTAACTGAAAATACTTCTGCCACAGAGACTGCTTCCCTTCAAAACAAACAAATTGCCATGCGAAGAAACCCTTGAATCTGTGGCCTACCAAGGCAACGTCTCAAACCACATTCCTGTCGCAAAGACGTGCGGGTTGCGCGTGTGCAGCCCAAAGGTACTAAGAAAAACCTTGCTGAAACCACCGGCCAGGTTCATAGAGGCTCCCCGCCTCATCCTGAAGAAAGATGAGCGGTTCGCATGTGGATTCATCCGGCGCAGTGGGAAATCCAAGTTTAGCTAGCGCCATACTGGCCACCAGTCCTCGCCTGATCAAAGCCCCACGGCTAAAATGGGTTCCTGGGTTCAGGAACTTTCAGTATTTCTTATGGACACTGGCCCATGTTTGCAAATTGTCCCGGATACTCAATCAAAGGAATCCCTTTCAGAAAGCCGTGGGGATGACTGACTTTTCCATCTACGGTGTACTTTGCTAGCGGATTGCCACATGGATACAAGGAAAATCAAATTTGGGACATAGATTTTCCCCAAAATGCATTTTTACCTGCCTGAAACCAAACAAGTTGGTCCTTGCACTTTCGAGGGTACCTTGGAGGAAAGGGAAGATATCTGTATTTTAGATATACGTACATATATATATATATATATAAGCTCACCCCCCCCCCAGAACCTACTTTTTAGCATTTTTACTGGTATTTACAGGGAAAAATGGTTGTTTTCAACTATCCATTACACTAGATACAATTTATCTATCTATGTAAATACATATATATATATATACATATACACAGTATGTCATATACAAGCATATTTGTAAATTTATCAGATGCATATACATATAAATTCCAAGTGTATAGTTTGCTTTGCTGCCAACATCATCCACACCTGTATCCCATCCTTTCACACTTGTCACACTAAGTTTTGTCCAATCTGCATATGTACTGTTGTTAGTCAATATATGTTTACATTTATTCTTGTGGATATGTTTGTTTTTTGAAAAAGAAACAACAGAGTAAGAATAATGTTTTGATCAGCCATATTTAATATACAATTAATATACCTTTATGATAGCTTCAGTATACCTTTAATATACCATTTTATTGACCATAAGAACACTACTGATAAACCTTTTATATGCCTTGAATACACCTTCAAAATACCATTTAATACACTTCTAATATACCTTTCATTTAACATCTAATGCACCTTTAGCCTACCGTTTGATATACCTTCGAAATGCAACTTCAATATGCATATATGTCTTCAGCATACCATTTACAATGCCTGCAGTATATAGTTTCATGTAATATTACTAGAGGTATATTAACAATATTTTCATGGCCAATAAAATGATATATTAAGGCAAGGCTGTACTAAAGGTATATTAGATGGTATTTTGAAGGTGCAATAGATAGGATATTAAGGATATAGTAGAGATATTTGCATGTGTCTGTGTCAATCAAATGGATTAAAATGTACACTGAAGGTATATTGCAGGTAAACCGAAGGTATATTAACTATAGATTGAATGGTATACCAAAGGTAATAAATTACATTGTTTTTTTAATGTATATTAACTGGTATATTGAAGATCCAATATGTATTCAAGGTATATTTGTGTATTACCTGTATCATACCTTTAATATATCTTTGGTATCCTTTGATACTCCTTTCGAAATGTTTTTGAAGTATATGTATATATATATACTATGTCATATACTTTTAGTATATCATTTGAAATATCTGTAATATACCATCAGTATATTGCACAGATACAACCATGACCTTTTTCTTTCAAACATACTACATACATTGGAGGGCTCTGTTTAATAGCAATGCTATGTATACTTCTTTGTATTATTGCATGCTTTTCAATCAAATGGCTCACCCCCTTGTGAAGGAAGCTTTGCCCATACTTGCACCAACATGTTTTTAAAGGAATACCACAATGGTTTTAAATGGGTACTCAAAGGATTCCATTCTGAAATAGTGCTTTCCTCCTTCCATAGGTTCCTTTACCTCTTCAAAAGAACTTTGCACAACTGTAAGTCTCTTTGTAAATAACCTAACATTCCTTTTGAAGAAATGGTGCGCTCCTTTGTAACTTTGCACAGCTGGCAATCCCTGCAATCCTTTTTGAAAATAATCCTATATTCCTTTCAAAGAAGCGCTGCACTCCTTTATATAAGGGGTCTGTACAAACTGATGCCACTTTTTGCAAGGAATGTCATCTTTGAAAATATTGTTGTGTAAGGCATATAGTGGAGGATCTTGCTTTGAAAAACAACCTCAAAGTCCATGCTGAGAGTGATTTGCTTATTCTATTTTCAAGTCCTGGCTGTGTTGCATTTCTTCCCATGGTCTTAAGTAACTTCCTGGGTGATGAACCAATCTGCACATCATATGCNGGCTGTGTTGCATTTCTTCCCATGGTCTTAAGTAACTTCCTGGGTGATGAACCAATCTGCACATCATATGCCTAAAACTTTGCAAACTTTGCAAAGGTTCCTGGATTCAAGATTCAAGATTTTGAGGAAAACGTTTTGGATCCATATCATCCCTCCAGACTTCCCTCATCAAGACTTAGGGCTTGGGATCCAAAAAGTTTTTTCCCACATTCTTGAATCAGAAGAAAAAGCAAAAACCAAAAAACAAAAAAACAAAAAACCAAACAGAATCCCTGACTGAAGTAAAAAGTTTTGGTTTTTTGGTTTTCCTTGAGTATTTTTGGTTTTTTTGGTTTTCTTGATTTTTGCAGGTAAAAGTTGGTTTTTCATCAAAAACCAAAAATTTCCTTGAGTTTTTTTGGTTTTTCAAGACAAACAATGGAAAAACCCAAAAACTCAAGGAAAATTTTGGTTTTTGATGAAAAACCAACTTTTACCTGCAAAAATCAAGAAAACCAAAAAAACAAAAAAACTCAAGGAAAACCAAAAAACCAAAACTTTTTACTTCAGTCAGGGATTCTGTTTGGTTTTTTGGTTTTTTGGTTTTTGGTTTTTGTTCCTTCCATATTGTTTTTGACAAACAATGGAAAAATTAAAAAAAAAAAACTCAAGGAAAATGGTGGCGTTTGATGAAAAACCAACTTTTACCTGCAAGAATCAGGAAAACCAAAAAAAAATCAAGGAAAACCAAAAAAACAAAACTTTTTACTTCAGTCAGGGATTCTGTTTGTTTTTTTGGTTTTATTCCTTACTATCATCACATAGCCATACATAATATTACTTTTCATCGGCTACTACCCAGAAGGCATCTTAAACATATAGCTGACACTTCTACATGCATACACATATATATATATATGTATAAAAACTATATTATAAAATGTTTTGAGGTAAGGTGAAAGGAGGTGAGTGGAAATGAAGTAAGAAAGGTAGGTTCTGGGGGGGGGGGGGGTTACCATATATATATATATATATTAGTCATCTTTATCATATCTATATCTATACCTATATGTTACATACATTTATCTATCTATGTGATATGCCATTCCATGTCATGCCATGGCATGCCATACAATATCATACCATAACGTAAGCACCAAAGACAACATTCATACAATACACAAAACGCAGAGCATGCACAACATATATAACATGCAAATAATTGTATATACAGTACACGCATTGCATTCATAAAGTACGTTACACAGATTACATACACAGAAAACCTGACACTAATACCCGACCTACATAAAATGCGGAACCAACAAAGCACACATAGCATGCCTTGAATGCAAGCATACATTATGTGACCTACATACATTATATATTTTACCAACATTGCATACACATGTTACAACATGTCTATTATGTAACACACGTTACATGGCATGCATACAGTACACACCGTTCAAACTTTAAACAGTATACAAAAAATTCAGCACAAACATTGCGTACACCACATTCCGTATTACATACATTACTTCACATATTATTTGCATGACATATATGCAAACATACCGAACATACAAAACATGCATGACATACAGTACATGCACTACATTCACTGCGCGCCTTTTACATTGCATGCATTACATTATATTCCACAGCAAAGCACAATACAACAGAAAACAAAACGGAACACAAAAATTGCAGTAATCACCCTACATTCGGTTGCGGCACATTATTTCACACCGCGCTACAAACTATTACAAAACAACGTGTCACGACACGACACGACAAAACGCCGCACAACACCGCACAATGCAACGCCATGCAACGCAACGCGACAACCTACCACAACACAATACAATACAATGCAAAGAACACGACAGAACAAAACGGTCAACATTCAAATTTATGCTTCCCCAGAAAGACCATGGCAATGAGGAAGGATAAAAATCGATTGTGCACACTGCATGGAAACAGAAAGATACCCCAAGTTTGCATTCAAAAAATAATGCCTGCAAGGAGGACCGATGGCAAGAACAAGAAGGTTTGAAATCGAATTTATTCGCAATGCGCCTTAAATCTAGTTTCCACACCTTCCTCAATTACCATTACACTTGCAAATACAATTACAACAGCAATGACAATGACAATGACAGTGACAATGCAAACAGAACAAAACAAAACAAAACAAAACCTACACAGCACACGCATGTATATTCCGGAGTTTAAAACCATGTCCAGTTCCATGGTTCCGGTATGCCCACGCGCAATCCATTGCCTGAAGGGCTGTTCGACCAGGATCAAATCCATTCTACCATCCGTGTTCCAGTCGACCATCAGAGGCCGTCGGAAGAGTGTGCGATTCGCCGTTGCGCGTAGCAAAGGGCTGTCATCCACCAGCCGGAACTGGCCTTCTGAGTCCTGGCGGAAATGGCGCATGGGCTTCACCAAGTCGGAAATCAGTAGGTCCAATCGGCCATCCTGGTCCCAATCGGCCACGCTCAAGTGCCCGCACCCACGAATATCACCAATACCGAGGAAGGGGTTCTCCTTCAAGGTGCTGTCTTTTCAATGAACATCAACCAACCGCCAACAAACGTTTGAAAATTAAGATTTCCAAATCTCGACATTTGCCAGCCCATGTCCTTCCCAGTTTTTTCTTGAAGTCCAAGAACGTCGTTCGCATAATACTTCACACCCTTCTTAGTTGCCAGAACAATATCCAACTTGCCATCGCCGTTGATGTCAAGAATTTCGGGCAAACACCCAATGGTTTTCTCGAGGTCTTTGAAAGGGCTGGGTTCTTTCTTTACAAAATATCCTGGATTTCCTTGCTCAAACAAGTCTAGGCCTGCCAAGGTGGTGGGGTTTTGCCAACTTCAATCAATCACTGTTTAGCCTGATATGTTTGACTTTCATCCTTGCAAGTTTTGAACAAGGTTGGGTCTACTGAAATCCTCCCTTGGCGCATCAACTAACCAGAGGAAAACCGACCATTCCCACATGGTTTCCTTGCGACTTTGCCGCAATATCCCTATTAGCTAGGGCATGTCCTGCCTTTGATGCTCGCCTTTATGACGTCAAAGTCATCATCACCGTCCCAGTCAACGAACACATGTTGCTCCGCGAAAGAAACGGGCAATTTCTCAAAGGCCTGGCGAAATACAGTGTGATGCCAATACGTGCCATCATGGGGATTGGCGCTAGAAAAAAAAGTTTTTGGAGAGGAGCGCTGATGTTGTGCTGAAATGGTGTTATGAAGACGTGGCGCCGTGAAGAAATGATGTGCAGATATGTCAATCGCTGTCAAAATGAACAACACGCCTTCTGCAACAACGAGATGCCTTCCACACCAGACACAGGGGACTATTTCACCACAGCACTGCCCGGCAACACATGTTCCAAGGCTTCAGCCCTGCAGTGGCCCATGTTTCTGAGAAGCGACACAGCCCAGCCAACCTGCAATGTTCTTTTGAAAACAAAGAGGGAAAAGGATAGACTCACCCTCTGCCAAACCTCGCACAAAACAGGCCCCTTCTCGTGCCATCCGACAAGACTGACGCATTGCAGTCGTGAAGGTCCTTGGAGTTTGGAACTGAAGCACTGCATTGCTCAGCGACTCCGCGGCGCTTCGGAAGGCTTGCAGTAACAAGTCCCGCGCAGCGATGAAATTTGCTTTTGTATGCTTTTGTCCGACGCAGCTCTGCACATGCGCGCGTTGAATAAATGTGCCTGCCCCGTTGCAATGTGCCACACATGGCTGCGACGCTAGCTGCACGGCAGCGCGTCATTTCGAATCCCTAATGCGCTTTGAGCACCGACCACGTCTGACTGCAAAACATGGGCGTCACCGGCACAGGAAGACAGGCCCTCGCTGGCAATCCCACTGCAGTAAAGGACATAACTCTTGAGGTCACAACCGCACTGCCACGCCTTAATCCAGCCACGCCTGCCACAAAGCAAAGTGAACACAGCCCGAGCGCCCAAGCATATCTTTGACGTCCAAAGCCATCCGCGTCCCAGCTCCAACGCGCGGGCAATGCGCCCAATTCTTGATTCATGATCTGAGCATGATCCGACCATGTTCGCCCCCGCCATCTCGACAGACCTAGTTTCACAACCACTGAACGCACCAAAGCATGAAGAAACACTGTGTTTTGCGCACTTCCTTCCAGACAGACCCACGCCTGCGGCACAAACGAAAAGCTACATAAGCAAACGCAGCCAGGACGCAAGCATGCCAATGCGTTCAGTGCTGCCTTACAAGAAGTGAAGTTGTGATGAAAGTATGTTGTGAGAGGTCTTGTCGTGGACTGATGTTGGGATGAAGCGATGTTGTGAAGAGGTGATGTTAGGATGCTGTGATGTTGTGAAAAGTGAAGATGTGATATGGTCAAGATGATGTGGTGTTGTGAAGAGTGAAGAGGTGACAATTAGGATCATGTGGTGTGGCAATGCCAATGCACTCTGATCAAAAGTGGATGTTCAGTAGATTGTCAGAAGGTAGCAGGCGGCAGTGCGGCCACCTTTTTCATGTAAAATTCAGCACAAGTCTCTCATGCTCCTGCTATCTCTATTACTCATACTTCTTAGAGACTAGATCGTGACACGTCTGCTTGACCAATACACAAACCACCTGGAGAAACGGCCCAACGGAAAGCGCCTTGAAGTCCACCACACCTTTTGTTTCCTCCAAGACAAAGTGCCTTGGGTGACCACGACAACCGGTGAGAGCACTGGTCTCACACCACCAGGACACAGCCGCCAGCGGCAACAGCCCAAGCATCACCCGCATGAAGCCCGACATGGTGGCAGCAAACCCAGCGAGTCTGTGAAGCCAAAACTGCCACGCCCGGATGGAGTCCGCGGTCTCGGTGACAAAACAGCGGTTCCGAGGGTGGCCTTCAAGTCAAAATAGTCAAAATCCTGATTCATGTTGTTTTTCACATCAAAACAGCTGGTAAAATTCTGGTAAATCCATGGATGTTCATCCTCCCATCAATGGTCCCCAGTTGTTCTTGAACCATTCACCGAAACGGCCATCCGCTCTCGCCTCAGAAGCAAGCGCCTCAGTTTGTGGGATCATGATCCCAAGGATTGAAATCAAGAAGTATTTGGATAACCACCAAACAAATAGTAACATATAAATATCCAGAAAATATCTGGCATGTTGATCCGAATGCTACATCTATTATTTCACTATTGTAGTAATATCCATTGGATATGCCATAAGATCAATCCCGTTTTTGAGAAGAGGAAATAAATGATCAGAATCTGAAGCCACTAACCAAAATAATTTGGAGAGGCTCTGGGAAAGTTGCGGATAAAATCAGCGGTTTGGGGGGAACCTCTTCATTGTTGGTTAGCCATGCAGGCTTTGTTGCTCCGTGATTGACCTTCTCTATTCCTCAAAGCGGCTGGCAAGATCCCTGCAACCCGATGGGTGATGGGTTCCTTATCCCATCTTCACCCAGAAAAAACGCAAAACATAAACCCGCGGGGAATCTGTTGGAGTATGCCTCCAGAGCAGTCAATTCCGCAAAAAAAAAACAAATTATCCCTCATACACCTCCCTTCTGTTGGCCCAAAAAATCCCAGATTCACTACAAATCAGGCGGATATATAATGATTATTGATGCAACTCCTCAGAAAATGACCCGAATTTTTGCTTCGCAACACATCTTTCTCCATTTTGGCCCCCACTTCTCCTGGCCCCTGGGGTTCCCAACGCTGATGTGGCTGCCGAGACCACTTGAAAACAACTGAAAACACCGGAGCCTGGAGCCTAGAAATCGCAGGTCAGCTGGTTGAGCCAGAAAATACCATGAGATCTTTCGTTTTTTTGGGGAAATCAATGGGAATTTACATGGACTGGTCATGGGTAGCATTGACCATCCGATTTTGGAGGGTTCTCCGCTGGTAATTTCACAGTTTGCTATGGAAGATCAGCAACTTTTATAGGTAAATCATCAAACTAAATGGACCATGGCTTCCATAGAAAACTGTGACAAATTACCAGAAGGTATCCGAAAAATCTGATTCAAAGAATTCGAAGATATAAGCTCGGGCATAGGGAATGGAAAAGTTGAAAAGCTCTGAAACCAACAAGCAGTCAATTTCTGGCTCATGTGCCAGCACAAATTCAACACATCCCAAGAAATCCTGCAAGAAGTGGAGCTGGCAGTGCACCTATATGGATGCTGTTGAAGTATCCAAGGCAAAAACGCAGTGCCTTGTGCCCTAGCTGGATCCTTCAGCAAACGAAACTTTGTGGCACATGGTTTCCCTGCATCAAAACCAACCAGTACCTTGGCTTTCACATCAAAGCAGGTGTGGAGCTGGAAGGCCATCCCATCATGGTCCCCAGTTGATTTTCACCCATCCCTGGCAACATCCTCCTGAGATCAGCCCAATTTTTCCGTATGAGCAGCGCAGCTGCGTTGCGAAGGTCACGTGCCTGGCTGCTATCGTTGCGGCTGTGGCAGGATGTGGCAAAATGTGGCAGGTGGGGTGGGTAGTCTGCAGATATCAATGAAGAATTTGTCAGATTTTGTATTTAGGTTTGGGCTAGTAATCAGGTAGTGCATATAGGTAGCATACGGGTAGTAGGTGGGAGTGCAAAAGGTAGCACATGTGAAGTGTTTGGCTAGAGGTATGCAAAGCGTATACCTGTATGCAGCTTGTATATGCCCAATGGACTAACCGTATGTAGTATAACATGTTGCAACACTGGTATACAGCTTGCATATAGGTCGCATATAGGTAGAATGAGCAGGATGTAGCGTAAACGATGCTATTTACTTGCTGTAAGATGCTGTAAGTACTTCATAGCAAACATCAGCTACAGTACGAAGAACTGAGGTGGCGCGGAGCTCGTAGATGGCACAAGCAGGAGCTTGGAAGGGAGGCTGACAGAACCCCCGTGTTTGATGGTAACATCTCACAACCAACGCGCAAATGCGATCAACTCGCGCAAATGCGACTGGCTCTTGCTCGTCCAAACCACAGGGAATCAAAGCAGAGAGCTCATCAGACCTTTTTGAACATGTATGTGTTGATTCTTGACATGAACACCTTGATAGGCATTGTGACATTGATGTCGGCAATAGATTTCGCTTCTCTGTTTTCAGTTCCATGTCACGACTTCAACATGTCCCTGAGTTGAAATCTGGGTTTAGACCAAACCAAGGTCTCTAATTTGCGGAAATGATCTGATCGAGGAATGGATTGCGATGGATTGCGGGTTCCCCTTCCCAGTCCCCCATTGCCATGCAGCCAGGACCCTGCTTTGGGTTCACGGGGGTCATGGGTGGCTTCACAAGGTCAACATCACATGGCATCCGTCACAATGAAGGGAATTTGACCAACAAACATCCATCCCAACCAGGATCATGAATCGGTGAAAGTTGACCCACAAACAATGGGGATAGCACCAATAAACAATATAGGGTCCTGCCTGATTTTTTGCCGGCCCATAATCACTGTGCATGGATCGCCCCAAAACCATCCCATTCAACCAGCTCAAGCATCTCGGCTCCCGCTTTTTCCCATCCTAAAGGGTGTGGCGACGACGTCGCCGCGTCGCCGAGGCTGTTCCTCGGGCGACAACAGTGCATCACAGAAGCATCCGCAGCTTGATGTCAGGCACCAGCTGCAGAAACTCTGCTGATTCTCCTTCAAACTAAAAGCGGTCGTCCCAGCAATCGTACTTGGCTCCAAGTGAAAAAGCCTGTCAAAATCAACAAAGTATGGTGGCAGTTGGAGGACTTGCGATCGCTACCTCTCCTAACATCTCCTAACCGCGTACGAACTGGGAGGGTCATCTTGTGGGCCCTAAAACAGGATCGCGCTGGCTGACGCGCGTCAAAATGTCAAAGGTATTTTGCTGGCCAAGAACTGGTACGTACCCAGCTGCTGCTTGTCAACGGCTGGGAACCAGCGCTAGGCACAGGTGCACAGAATGGTATGAAAATGCGGAAATATTGGAAATCAAAATGCCTAGCTGGGTTTGTCAGGAAGAGGATCCTCGAATCCAAAACAGACTTTGAAATGCCAGTAGAATGGCCAACTGTTCAGAACATCACTTTGCCTCCCCCATTTTCCCCTGCTGTGCAACCTGGGGCCAATCAGAATGGTAGCATGCAACCGATTCAACGCACTAAGTGCGGACTTCCAATCGCTAGCAGCTATTGGTAAGTCGAATAATAGAGTCGGGCGTGTCCAAGAATGAGGAACCCTTTTAACTTTTGACCACCCCATGCTTGTGAATACTATGTACATACAATATTATGCTCGCCCTATCATTCCGTATTCCTGTTGCGCAATATAACTTGTGTTGATTAAACTGACCATGCTAACTCTTACTAATCCTCCATCTTCACATGTTTAGGGTATCCCCCGTCTTTGGACACCAACCTGGTCGCCAGATCAATCACATGGATCTCCAGAAAAAAGACACAAACTTCACCAGGTTGAACCTGCCAATGATGGGGATTGAACTAAGCACAAGACGAAAAACGCAATGTCGCCAAGCAAAGATGAAGGTTGAAACTTGAGTCAAACAACCCCTGGACCACCTCAACCCCTAAATTTGGCTGGTTAGATGACCCATATTTTCCTTAACCCAAATCCTTCACCCCAGCCTAGGCCTCGCGTGCCCTCACTGCAGCTGGCACCCGGGTTTCCCGGGCTTCGCCATGCGCATCTCCGTCGAGGTCTCGTCCTCCGACGACCCACCGCCGCCGCACGTGGGCGCGTGCTCGGAGCTGCCGGTCGCGCTGGGTGCGCTGGGCCCGCTGCCGGTGCTGCCGGGGTTCGACTGGTCGGGCTCGGCCTGCTGGGCCTCTAGGAATTTGATGACTTCCTGGGCTCTGAAGATGTTTTTGACGTTGGAAAGGTGAAGCTTTGAGACCTAGTCTTTGGAAATCCTGGGGAAGAAAGGCGGGGAGTGGTTTTGACTTTGGGCAACTACAGGGATACTCAGCATTCATGCAAAGCAAATGGGTCTAAGCTGCTGGCAGCAGCAGTAAGGATCACAAGAATATGATTTGTTGGAAAAAAATGTTTCAACGTAGTAAAACCGTTGGAGGAGGTGAACCACCAAATTCCCATACGATTTGACTGGCTGATTTGCCGCTTTACGAGAGGTGGAATCTCAGGGTGGATTGAGTCATTTCCATGAAGTTGACAATCCGGTGGCTCCTTTATAACGGTCATGACTATCGTTTCACTGCGTATCATAGTATGATCCCACATGCTCATTAAGCGCGCTGAATTGCGTCGCCAATCTGCTGTCCTTCCATGATACTGAGGTCTAGAAAATGGATTTTTGCGACCCTAGTGGAGTTCCACACCGAAAAGCCTTGTGAGTGAACTTTGAAATTTTGGAACGCTGGGTGGCCCCAACTGACCAAGATAGCCATTGGTTTCCTCCAAGACCCTAAAGGGTCACATTGCCACAGACCAACCTCGTCAATCAATATTTTCCTCTGACTGCCTAAAGTCTAAAACACCAACAAGAGTCGCACCAAAGTTCCTTTTCCACGGTCTGGTTCACAAACTCGAAGGAACCATGGTCCTGCATTCCAGGGAAACAAAATTTAATGACCCTTCATGCAACCACACAGGAGTTTCCACCGCATTTCAAACAGGCCCCATCCCTTTTCACATCCATTCAAACCCTGGTTTTCATGCACCTCCTCCACGCACATCACCAAAAATGATCTTTCACCAAACCAAACAACGAACACCAAGGCCACTCTTCCCACTTTTCTTGGTTGATTCCCCTTTTTTCCGTCCTCCATGATGCGTTCCTTGATGGCCACAGCATCCTCCGGCACGGACGCCTGGGCGCTTTGCGCATCCACCCGGCATTGCTGGGTGAGTTCCTGCAGGGTTTCGATGCCGTCGCCGTCCAGCTCCAGCTGCGGTAAGATCACAGTGGTGGGGATGCTGTGCGTGCATGCCACGAAGACCTGGAGGGAGCTGAGCATAAGCGTAGACCCCAAACAGTTGGCCAACCAGAACGTGAAGTCAGGTTCTGACGAACTCGGACTCTTTCAAAGTTTCAAAAGGTTTCTCTGGTAAATCTCATTCAATGGAGACAACAAGGGGAGACACAGCAAGGCAGGGAGGCAGCAAACAGGAAACCGATTGGAGACAAACTGTTTTTTTGAGGCAGACACTTTAGAAGCCATTGAGAACCTAAAAGTAATACTTGTTCGTTTTGTTCAAATAGGAAGTCACGCCGGAAAGAGATCAGGAAATCTTTTGAAAAATGGGAATCATGTCAAAATCTGATCAGAAATACAGTGTCGAAGATCATGAAGAGGTTTGGCTGAAGGAGAGCCGGATCCCCGGCGAGAAACCGCCGGACAGCTTTGGCGAGCCAAGATTGCCCCATGATGCACGGCACATGTTGCGAACCCAAACGTGAAATATGCGCATGTTCCAAAATCATGTCTGATACCCTTTATCTCGGACATTGCAAGTGACAGGGCACGGCCGCGAACCGCAGTGCCGCTGCCAGGATGTGCAAAAGATTTGCCAGCTTTGCACTTTGTTCCATTGAGACCGACACCAGACATCTATACATATCTATATATACCATGCAAAACCCCATCTCTGAGAAGTTTGTCATGCAAAAATCCGAGCCTCGAAAATACACCAAATCCTCGTCGTGTAATTCCCCTCTTTCATTTTGTCCAAGCACATCAACATTTTGCCAATACCCGCCAGCTGACGACCGAAAACATCGAAGAGATTCGAAGCTTCCTAAAAAGGCTGGTGACTGGGCAGTCTTGGGGGTGTCTGGCTTCGAGGATGTATCATCATCCAACAAATTGGTTGGAAGGGAGATTTGACAGGAAACCCCTATCTTTGGCTGGTAGGATTCGTGAGTTCCTATAGGTTGGGAAAGGAAGCAGGCCAGTGGGATTCCTGCCAGTCAGGTTCGGAGCTGCAATGCAACTCCAGCCCCTAGTCGGTGAATATCTGAGGAACATCACTACTCTGGTTTTTCTGGATAAACCGGGAGGTTGTTGATCCTGTCTCAGCCTGATTGGCGGCATGGGTTCTGTGAGTTTGCCACTACTTCCCAGCAAAAATTGTGCAGAATATGTGATTTTGCAAGGAGTCCCATCAAAGCACACCCACTTCATGTGCAGAATCTGTGGTGAGTTCATCCCAAAAAACGGGCCATCAAAATGGCGCATTCTCTCATAGAAATCATCAATCATCGGGCTTGGTTGACTCCAAACTTCATGGTTCCCAGCCAGGGTTCCGCTGTTTGGCCCTCTTCCAACATTCTGAACCTTGGCAGATGCGCCATGGTCATTCAACACACACGAGATTGGTGCTATGGTGTGTAGATATGGTCTGTATATGAGGTCTACGTTGGTATAAACACCTGAGATATGGTGTCTTAATATATGGATTGCTATGGAATGCTTGTCTTGGGTCCACAGGCCGTACTCATGTGGCCATGACCATTCCCTAATGGCTATGAATAGATCTAGCCCAGTTTTGACTATGCACAAATGTTCAAACGGCTGTAAAAACATTTGGTGATGGTTTTCATAGATGCACTATCTCACTCTCAGCATCAACGGGGATGACCCAACGATAGATTTTGACGAAGAAAGATACTCCCAGCCCAACCTGGTGCCATCAGAAAACTCCCATGAAAGAAGAGGATGGCATGCTGCCATCTTCCCAAAAAAATCTGGGCCTGCCTTCAGATTCTGCTATCCACCTTTGACCATACTCTGTTGACTCCCAGAATTTCCGCCCAGCGACTGGTTGTTCACCATCACGCACCACCAGATATAGACATTGCCACAGGCGTCGCCTGAGACGATCTGATGCCTTCTCCACCAGCGCGAAAGGGCGCCGAAGACCGTGGAAAATTTGTAGCCCCAAACCCAGGAGAGGAACCATGTGGCTCTTCCACTGCGCCTGAGCTGGAAACTGTGGAAAAACTGGAAGGTTAAACAAAAAAGAAAAGGAATTGAATAAAAGCATATATATATATATATGTACAGTAAAATCCATGGCTGCAAAAGATTTTGAAAACCGTAGAACACAGGATTTGACATGGTTTAACAAGGATGAGGTTTGCCACTTTGATAACAAAAACGCATTGACATGGAGATTTAAAGGAACTGTATCTAGGAACTGATCCTGTGGTGCTGGGCAAGTACCTATGATTTTTCCGTGTTTGAAGGGCTGCTAAATAGCATTGACTATGGTGTGAAAGAGGTTTTTGACCAGAAAATATTGCCATGCCATGGGCTCCACTGGTTTATTGCTAAAACATCAGAAAACACTCTAGAATCATCTAGAATCTATATATATATATATATTTCGTAGGGTGCAAGAATTTGACGGTTACCCAAATAACCGCCCTTTGGTTTGTAAGAATGGACGTACCAGGATCAACCCACCTCTTTCCCTGATGGCAGTGGTAAATGCAGGAATCATCACAAGTTGAACTTCGCAAAGTCTACTGTACCAAGATCCCCAAGAATCATCCAGGGAACCCTGTCCCAACTAGGGCCGGGCAACTGACTCGCTTCCAAGGCATCCACAATGCTGCAATCCAGCCGGCCATCACGAGGGCAGTACTGGCCCTTACCCAGCGCTAGCGGGCCATAGGCCATCAGACCAGCCACCTGCCAGGCGGATTCATGACTCAGCAGCCTCTCATTTTTGATGAAGGAAAACAAACCCTCTAACATATATGCAGCCTGATGAAAGTTGGGATCCTCCGGTGCAGGGCACGGCGGCAAGGCGTTCCAAGCCGCTTCTCGGTCGGGAACATTTTGGCCCATGTTGCGGAGCTTCACAAAGTAGCTGCTCCTGACCCGTCGCGGTACCACCACACTTTTTTACTGGTTGAACCACCCACGCAAGAAAGCAAAGGTCGGTCCAATGACAATTGTTTAGAACCATCAAGCAGTTGCTAGACACTCTCAACCTCTCTGCCTGGAAATGCAAATGAGCACAGCACAAGTGCGAATTGTTTTGTGTGCCTTTCCTCTTCAACCCAAAAGATTTCACTGAACCGGAATGCACGCCTAACTCTGGTTCTGAACTCACTGTCATCTGACTCTTGGGCGCTTTCAAGTCCTCAACCATCCCATTTTTGGATGGTCACCTTCCCCCTTCCCATGTGTTTTTTTTTTTGCATGTTTCCGTAATCTCTGTCCCTTCTGGCCCAATACCACAAGCCGGCTGTTGTACCCCTTTTCCTGGTGGCTGGACCGAAGGTATCTAGCCGCCACTCGCCTTGGAGAGCCTTCTCGCGGTACATGGCCTGAGTCGGTGGCTTAAAGTTGGCCAAAATCTGTCGTGATGACCAAAGTGATCCCACTATATGCATCTATGTGCTTCTATCTTTATATCCTTAGATCTGCCTTTGCCAAATCCAAATCCCATTTTTGATTCTCCGGTGCCTCCAGCTCCTCAAAGACGTAGTGCAAAGAGATGCCCAGCTGAAAGGATCTCGTCTTCACCTCCGCCTTCTGCGTTTCCAAAGCGCCCTGGGCCGACGGGTGCCAGATGCCGTACTCCCAGGCAGAGGTCCGGGTGGCATAGAGCTGACACCAGTCCTGCTGCTTCACCTTGGAGGATTTTCTTAACTTTGGGTAGCCAGAAAAGGATGTGTTAAAAAAAACAATAGATTCCCATAGATTCCCAGTTCCCAATGGTCTAGTTTTAACCCCTGAAAACATCAAAATCGTTTTCAGCAAATCCAAGTCACCAATGTTCTGAGGCGTATCTTGAAGCACTCCAAGCGGAATTTCCCAAAGATCGCTGCCACAAGTAGGGCCAAGAGAAGGAAGGCCAACAGGAAGAGGAAGAAGTACAGGGAAGTGCACCAATTTTCCTCTCCCAAAACCATCGATGGAAAGGAACACCTGGCCGTGTCTGGACAGTGTAGCAAAACCCTAGTCCAAGCGATGGTTTTGAAACCTCAGTTTTCTCAATCTTCAAAATGTGGCCTAAATCCAAGAAATTTGTTGCTGAATCCCACATGTTGTTCAGCCCCGCCTCCGGCACTTCTCGTCGCCTTCCAGGGCATAGTGCTGCCCTGCACACTTCAAACACCCCGTGCGCGATGCATCCGGCACGGAGCCCAGTTCACAGGAGGTGCACTGTGCAGAACGGGGGGCAGCCACCTGCCATCATAGGGTCCCAACATGTTGAGTTGCCCTCATTTTTCCTGAACCAGTCCCTGAGGGTGCAGTTGGGGTTCTTTGTTACTTAGTTGGGGTTCTTAGTGGGTCTAACGGTCTAATCATGACTATATATATATATATATAACCCTGATAAGTATTGATAAGTTGGGATATAACCCTTAGAATTATGGCCATTTACCCACTTACTAAGTGGATCGCACTCCCGAGTATGTGATGATACGGTTTTGTCTGAAAATGGGGATGCCCATAAATTATGGCAGTAAACCATGGTAAACCATCAAATTTTGGGGTAACTTACTTTGAGACAAAATAATACGTACATGGGTATACAGTACATAAATAATTTGTGCGCCCTGATCTTCCCCTCTTGTACGAGCATCTTGCAAATCGTAAACAAGACTGCCACCCTGCAGAAACTGACTTTCCCGTCCATGTACCTGTTTCAACACGTTCAAGTTGGTGAAATGTGTTGGTGAAAAAGCATTCAATGGTTATTTGCCATTGGCACCATGTCAAAAAAGGTCAAGAACATCGAAACCTTGGATGTTGGAGGTTGTGCAAGCCATCCATAGAACAAACCTAGCTTTACGCGCCACCTACTTGGAAGATCGGCCAACTTCGGAGGTGAGTTTGGTCTCTGAGTGGTATGTCCCAGTTAAAGCTATGTTGTGACCATAGTTCATGTGGTAATCCACACCATCAACCCCAATCTTATCAGGCTTGCAGGAAAAAAGTAAATTTGAAAATAACTATGCAGCGATGACGATTCTTAAGTATAGGGTGATCTGCACCGCTGCACCTGGCCATCAGCACATCTCACACACTCGCTGTGGTCCACGTTCGGCGCCGTGCCCGCTTTACATGGTGTGCAGTGCAAGGCCCCGAAGGGGGCGACGGAACCTGGCATTGGAATCACAAATGGCAAAGTTTGTGGTTGAGGTGGATTTACCATGCCGACCATGCCTTTTTTTCTTGGAGTTGCTTTCCTCTGAACTCTGAATCCATTCTGAATCCATCTATCCCCATCTAAGTTTGACTCAAAATCCAACAAGCCCCAGTAGCCCCAATCTCGTATGGTTCATGGCTTGTCGTCATCATTGTGATGGTTTCCCCATTTTGAAGGAAACCCACCAGCCGACCTGCGGGGCATTCCCCGCAACTGCTCAAGTTGGTGGGGTAAAGGCCCAGGGGGCACTGCACGCAGCCGCTGCGATTGGCATTGGGAACCAAGCCTTCTGGGCAGAGGTCGCACTCCTGAAGGAAGTTGGGGCACCTGGGTCTTGAATTGTTTGAGTCGGCACATTCTCCGTTGGGTTCCCAACTATCCCCATGTCTTTGGCATTTGTGGGGATCAGGATGAAATCAAAAGCGGAGAATCTCTGTCGTCAAATTTGGTGTTCACAACTTGACATCAATCAATGTCAGGGTGCTTCTCGGAATTTCCACCACCATCTTAGCACACAAATGACATGTGGATGTGGGCCAAAAGTTGGGACGAGGAGAGTATCTTGTTGGGTCTGTGAGAGTCTCTTCCAATCTTCACACAGGCTACAACAAACATGTCCAATAGAAAACACATCTTCCCAATCCGAATTTGACCCATCCTTTCCAGACCTGGTTGAGGAGACAATTTAGAGGTAAATCGCGAAACCGTATATTCACGGTTAAACCGGGGTGGAAAAATCATGGTTTCCCGCAAATCAATCCGTTGACTTGATTTGTCGAATATGCTGAAAACATCTTCCTGGAAAATACGAATAACAATGACAATTTGTCCGGGAAATTGTTTAGACCTTCCCAGTTCCCTGGACGTTCATCTCCCCTATCCGCATGGAAAATCATGGGTGGCAAGACTCATCCCCATCTCATCAGAAACTCTATGCTGGATGGTCAAACCCTGATTGCTATGGTCAAATCACTCTCATTTATGGGCGAAATCCAAAAAATAAAAAGAATATTACATTATCATGTTACGGATATATCCCCTAAATGAACTCATTTCTTGTTGGCTAAACCCCCGCTTTTCACCCCTCCCTCTGTCATTGAAATCTCGCATTTGATTGTCGAATCACCATGTTTGGTGGATAGACTTTCATTGCTGATGGTTACATCTTCATCTTTCATGGTTTGAATCCTTGCTTTCTTTTGGTTGGATCCTCTTTTCAAGTCAATATACAAGTATATGTATATAGTATATATATATATATATCCCCATGAACAATAGATATACAGTGTTTACTGCCGACCCATCCCCATCCCATCACGTTAACCTTCCGCTCCTGGTTGCCACTGGCCTCCTTGTAGAGCCCCAGCTGGCACGGCGCGCAGGCCTCCCAGAGACGGTACTTCTCAGTGGTGTGGTTCACCTTAGAGGGCAATTGGATGAAATGGGGATGATGGGAAAATCACCATGTTTAATGGGATTTAACCATCAACAAATGGAGATGTAATGGGATTTAATGGGATATGCCCTCTGGTATGGGAAATCACCATTTTTCATGGTAAAATCTATGGCCATTTTCAATAGCTACGTTTAATTACCAGAGGGTAATACACACACATACAAGTCTATGTACACAGATCGCCCACTGGATCTAAATATAGACAATTATAGACACGTGTTTATCTACGTACAAGTCTATAGACATATGGGCATATTGACACATAGACAGATAGACTAATGTATATAGATATGAAATATATACATATCTACGCATGTGTATGAGAACTATGATGAACTATATGTATATCTGTGTGTGATAGCAATACCGAATCTGGAATGATATATACGTGATGGGCCCTATATAAACATATATATATATACATGTGCTGGGAATGCATGTACACCTATCAGAAGAATTCAGAACACACATGCATCACCTTGCATCCCAGAACAAGTGTAGGTTTCCTAAAATGGGGGTACCCCCAAATCATCCACTTTAAAAGGGATTTTCCATTATTGACAATCCATTTTGGTGTACCCCCATTTTGAGAAACCTCCAAGTCAGAACCTCTCCCCACGTCGAGAAACCTCAGCATTTCGGTCGAGTCGATACCCTGGTTGACATTCGCCAAACTCGCAGGCAGCACCGAAGAAAGGTGCCTTTGGCACCGGGCCATAACTGGATCTTGGGCTGTACAATGACATCAATATTATAGTGTTATTGGCCAGAATATAGTATTAATAAAACAAACATAATATTGGTAAGAATTTTATTTGGATATGAAATAGAAGTATAGTAATGACACAAATGCAAAAATAGTAATCATGATAGTTGAAACAAGTTTACAATAATAGAAACAACAGCTGACAACAACACTAATAATATCTAAACAGAATCCTAAAGGGAAAATCCCAGTAGTACAAGTGATACAATAGTGGTAATCCAAAATATGACCAAATACAAATATAGTAATCATTACAATCGATACTAACAATATGGTGCCAATATCAAAAGGAAATATAGACAGTAAATCATGACAACAACATTCATCACAATGATGATAATATTTATCATAGTGCTAATAATACTTCTTACAGCGATAATAACAGCAGGATAAAAATCAAACACTAATAGTGGCAACAAAAAAAACATAGAAATAAAAGAAACTAGGTGAAAAAGGGGAATAGTGTATTTACGAGAAATATCATGATAATAGTAAGAATAATATGACAAATAAGAATGATTGAAGTTCCTATTTGGATATTATCACATATGTAAATATATATATATATATGTATACACATTTTTTTCACAAACGATATGCGGTTCAGGGTGAACCACACGTCCGCAGCAGCGCGCCCTAAGCAAGTTGTTTATTTCATTTTGGGGGTGAGAAGCTTCCATTCTTCTCTGTTTTCAGAAATAGGTTTAAGCATATGCATATATTTAGTGGTACCATACCAATTCTTCATACTGGTGGAGGAGAAATGCTTGAGTTCGACAATGGTGAAATGTTGGTAGAAGGGGTGAGTACGATGACCAAGGAGTGGGGGAGAGGATCGAAGAAGTTGGACTCTGTGTGCTGATTCAGCTAGGACAAGTTCAGGCCAATGGGCCCGAGGTGCTCCTCTGCGGAACGGGGATGAGAAGATGTATATATACGTACGCGCAACGCCTGGGCTTTGCCCAGGCGTTGCAGCGCAGAGGTTTCCCATTCCCAAACAAATGTTGATGCAACTATACATTCAAGGAAGAAGATCAACAAATGTTGATGCAACTATACATTCAAGGAAGAAGATCAACAAGGGTTTCTACGAATTAGGAATATAAATTCCCACCCCCGTTAAACTTTGGGAAAGATGAACACGGGTATTTAGGAATATAAATTCCCACCCCCGTCAAACTTTACATTCAATTGGGAAAATAAACAAGGGCATTTAGGAATATAAATTCCCACCCCCGTGAAACTTTACATTCAATTGGGAAAATAAACAAGGGCATTTAGGAATATGAATTCCCAGCCCCGTGAAACTTTACATTCAATTGGGAAGATCAACAAGGGTATTTAGGAATATAAATTCCCACCCCCGTTAAACTTTACATTCAATTGGGAAGATCAACAAGGGTATTTAGGAATATAAATTCCCACCCCCGTTAAACTTTTGATTCAATTGGGAAGATCAGCAAGGGTATTTAGGAATATAAATTCCCACCCCCGTGAAACTTTAGTTTCAATTGGGAAGATAAACAAGGTATTCAATTGGGAAGATCAACAAGGGTATTTAGGAATATAAATTCCCACCCCCGTGAAACTTTNGTGAAACTTTAGTTTCAATTGGGAAGATAAACAAGGTATTCAATTGGGAAGATCAACAAGGGTATTTAGGAATATAAATTCCCACCCCCGTGAAACTTTACATTCAATTGGGAAAATAAACAAGGGTATTTAGGAATATAAATTCCCACCCCGTTGCACATTACATTCAATTGGGATGATCATGATGATGATGATGATGATGATGATGATGATGATGATGATGATTCTGAGTCCCGTTGTCGTTGTAGTTTCGGGCAAAGCCCAGGCATTTGCGGTATATATACATATATATATATATATACATAGACAGATATATATATATATATACATATAATCACAGACACATGTGTATATATATATATGTATTTATATATATATATGTGTGTGTGTGTGTGAGTCCAGTATATATATATATATATTATGGTTCAATGATGTTCAAGGTAAAACATGCCGGTTTTGGGGGGCAAAACGGCTGGCTATGTCCCAATACCCCTGGCCATGTCATGTCGGGTCCAGGTCCCAGGCGCGATGATAGGCGGAGCCTGGGAAGCTGGAGCCTGTAGCTAGTGGAGATTCCTTGAAAGGGGGATGATTTAGGAATTATCATGGTCTTTACCATGAATTTTTATCCAAAAAATGGACACTTTAGGGCTTATCATGATCAACTACCAACAATCATGGGGTTGTACTAGATGATTTGGGGCTCATGAGTGGGCGATATATGTTACCTTGCCCAAAGAATTGTGAAGAACATTGAGTGGAAGGGATGGCAACAAGTGCATCAAGAATTGATTCTGACGCCACCATTCCACCCTGGGTGATATGGGACAATGATTCCTGGTGTTTTTGGCAAACATCATGTAACTTTCCCCAGTGGGGTGCATGCGCCCTGCCGGGTCTCAGGGGCCCGACCTGTCTTCAGCCAGCCAGCTGGCACAGCGTGCCTTGGAAGCACACCGTAAGCCATCCGATGTGGGGATGCCACGATTTGAAATGATCTCATAGGAGATTCTTTTGGGATACATGGCAGAATGTGGCAGATCAATCCTCCTTTGAAAAAGGTCACACTCATTTTTTGCATCTCTTTTGCATGCATTTCCCCCGCAAGAAACCCATCCACAGCACATTTTAGACGCAGCCAGGTACGTGCGCCCACCCCACGGTGCTCCGATGGTGGCGCCGCACCCTTGCGCCGCTTGCGGGCAGCCGCAGCCAACGCAGCCAGCACAGTTGCGGCAGTCCTTCATGTCGCTCGGCGGTTGGGGGTTGGATGCTGGTGAAGCAACTGGGCAACGTGCCTGAAATGTTTTTTTTCAGAAATAGAACTTTCCATGATTGAAAATACATGAGACACATGTGATTGAATGAAACCATTTTTAGACATTGGACCATGCATTTTTCTTTGGGATGTCACCCCATGAGACCATCGACATATCCAGCAGCCAATTGGAAAACACCAAGGTCCACCTCGCACGCTTCGCTGGACGCCAGGTTCCGGGCCCAGTCTACCCATTCAGAATCCACTTCACCCGGAAATCCCATGAGTCATTGGGACTATGGGACTTTTTGGGTCCCTGGTACCGGGAGCATTGGAAGAACTGTGTTCGGAAACCTCACAGGTGGTGAAGATTTCATTGTAGAAATGCTCACTGATTTTCATATTGTTTCATTGTCACAATGCATATTTACTGAATGGAGTCTTAATGGCGATACCATCAACCAGTTGATAGTGGTGGTTTTGATTCACTCAATAGGCTCCACCAGCTGCATTTTTGCTTGGAGGTTTGAGCAGTATCGGCCTGTTGAGCAACGGCAGGAGCGACTGGAGGGTAACCACGGCGTTGTCTAGAAACATGGGAAACGATGGAAAACTGAAATTTGGATCAATAGAATCATTGGATTGGTTTAAGGGAAAATTTACAGGAAACCCCAATATTTCACAGGAAAATCCATGGTTTCCTGTAAATTTTCCCTTCAACCAATCCATTGAATCAATAGAATTGGGAATTGAAGCAGCCAAAGCAAGAATCACATTCCAACGAAAGTGTGGATTTCACCATGACTGTTTTTTTTGCAGCAAACTGTGGGAGGTGGGAAAAAACATATAGTAATATTTGTTCGAGTAATAAAGCGAAGTTAAGCAACAAGAGAAAGAGTTTACTTGAGAAACACGTAGATTGCCCCAAGGAAAACATCATTTATGCAATTTTAAGCAACCAAAAAAGGTGGACTTCATCATGATACAACCAATCTGGGCAGTGGAACCTCTGGCTGCAAGGTGGGGGTTCACCTAGATAGCTAAGTTGGTCAACATAAGTCCAATAACTTTGGTTGATGGTAGATATGGGTTTGTCAGAAAAATAGGGAAGATCCACAAATAGTTGTTTTAATAGGGTAAAATGATGATGATCCACGGGAATTGGGGGTACTGTATTTTCGGACAAATGCATATAGCTATATAACTGATGAGGTTCATAAACCCACAAAAAAACTAGGCCCATCCGGTTTTTTTCATAGATGTCTTGCAGGTGTTTTGGTCGTTGAAGCACCTGGGATGATAACTCATGTTAATAATATGGTTGTTATATATTACATTATTGTTTCTAATAACTTAGGTGAATTTCTTCCTGTCGGCCAATGCGCGGTTTTTACACAAGAACCGCCATTTTTGTCCGACAAAATGTTTCTTGTGATTTTCTTGACAAATGCCCAACCATCAGAAGACAGCATTTCTCAGAAGGACATGTTTTGAGGAACATTTTTTTTACCACAAGATAACTATCATTGGATTGGTAAAAACCATGGTTTCCTGTAGATTTTCCCATAAACCAATCCAGTGAAACTATGTAATCTTTCTAGAAATGTGTTTGAGTAAGGGCGATAAAACAAGGCCTTGGAGATCCAGAAGCCAGCTATGACTCAGGGTTTTTGGGATGGCGGCCGAATGGCGGCCGAGATGATCGGCCCTATTTATGCGGCCAGGAAATGCCGGAACACATGTTGGGGTGCCCTAGCACTTGGATGGCGATGCCGCGATCTTGCAGATTGATGTGTGAAAAGTGTTTGCTTGTTTTTACAGAAGGTGGGGCCCGGGCTCCCTGGCTGTATAGGTAAGTTGGTTTATACATAACTTTAACTATATATGATCTATCATAATTCATGAAGTATAACCAACAAACATCACTGGGGAGGGGGGCACCTGTTTTTTTTAGTTTTGTCTGTGTGGTTCGTTTATCCTCAGTCTGGGATCAGAGAGGATCGTCTCCAACGGAGCAAAGAATACATGGGGATCCCATGGAGAGGTTCCCAGTTTAGGATTATCATTGTGGGGGATTATGTATGTGAGTGTAGTATAACTACTATACTACTTGGGTCTTGAGTTAGGTCGCATCTTCATGTTGAAGTCGCATCGTCACTGGCGCCCACCGTACGAAATAGCTTTTTCTCAATCTTAGCAATAGTTAATTATTATGAAATTATTGANCACTGGCGCCCACCGTACGAAATAGCTTTTTCTCAATCTTAGCAATAGTTAATTATTATGAAATTATTGATTTCTCTGCGCGCCCACAGTGTTTTGTTGCTTATCTGGTTTGTTGCGTGTCTGTTCATGTGTTTCTTGTTTGTGCTCCCTGCCCATTCTGTTCAAGTTTTGCTGCTCGATTTTGGGGAAGGATTTTGGA